>AWUE01016255.1:0-275281 GCA_001974825.2 Corchorus olitorius | reverse complement strand
GAAAGCCCTTGGGGAACCACCGGAGGAAGACGAACTAAGAACCTCAAGCGGCTGATCAATTTCCCCTAGGATCGCCGTCGTCAAAAAGCCAGAAAATCCTGGAAGATGTATGTGGAGAAAACTGTCGGATTCCAGTCAGACCTAGGCAAAACAGTAAACTGTCTACGAATAAGAAGAAATGGCAGAGACTTGAACAGAGAAAGAACCCAAGACATACATTAATCAAAATCACACCATAAAACACAAGCAGCAGCAACAAAAAGGCAAACCAAGGGTTGAACCAGAAGAAAACAACAAGGAAAAAGCAGAAAAGAAGAAACTTAAAACGAGAGCCTGCGTTTATGAACAGTTAGGTTAGGGAAAATGGAAAATGGAAGGTCGCGATTTTTTACCTTTAAGACCCGCGTTTGGAAGCTGGGCAAGCGCAATCATCGAACGACGGAGAGCGAGCCACGTAGCAATTGATAACACGTGTTGAAAGATGAAGCCCGCCAGAAATTTTGAAATGCTTTGAAACTCAGCGTTTTAATAGAAAAGGATATGAAAAGTTACTAACGGAGCGTCGAACGGCTAAACCCCGCTCAACTCCGCGATGGAGTGTAAATAAAGTAGAAGCCCAACGGAATGGAGCAGAACGCCACTGAAGCCCGAGATGGGAGAATCCCGGTCTTAACGATACAGTCGTCTAAAATAACCACTTTATGGTCACTTAAACGACTGGGGGGCTGATGTTGATCCAATAAAAGGCAGACGAACGTCTCCATGTGTAACGAAGTGCTAAAATGTCGCTACTAGAGGGGAAAGGTTGTGTTGTTTGAGGACTCCCTGTTACGTAACTCCAGATCCTAAGATTTAGGGGCTAACACTTATCTGCAGTATGATGACGTGGCTACTCTCATATCTATAAAAGCAGAAGAAACACTTCATGGAGGGGGATCTTTTTTCCAAACAAAAACTAAAGGTTCAATCGACAGTGCTCTCTGGGAATTCAAGTTCACTAGAGGGAGTTTTACTAGTTGGAGGACCGCGTACAAAGAGTCCTCCCATAGGAAATTAGGATCTCGAAGTTAGTGCGTCAAGAGGGCGATCAACATTAGAAGATCGTCGTGTAATTTTGACCACAACATAGTATATATAGACTAATGAGGAATTGGTTAATTTGCAGAGATTAACTTTGGAGGTGAGGCAATAAATGCTTCATAGGAAAACAATTCTCTGCCGAAATCAGCCATTTTCAACAAAAAGAGGAGATGAATGGCTTAGAAAACTTGTGTTTTATACACCCATAATCCTGATCTGGCACATAATGGCAAAGTCTTCCATGAGACTGATATTCTCTGCCAAAATCAGCCATTTTCAACAAAAAGAGGAGATAAATGGCTTTGAAAACTTGTGTTTTTACACCCATAATGCTGATTTGGCAATGGCAAAGTCTCCATAAGCTTGATTTTCCTGGGAATGATATTGATTTGGCAATGGCAAAGTCTTCCATGAGCTTGATTTTCCTGGAAATCTTCTTGGTCCTTACATCTCGTTAAGTTTCTATCTCTCCTCCTACTTGCTAAACTTAATATATTTTTATACTAATTACTAATGATCTCATGATAAGAAGTATCTAATTTACAACTTATACATTGAAATTTTATGTGTGCAAATTACACAACTTATATATTGAAATTTTTTGTGTGCAAATTACAGATGGGTCGACGGTTAACTCTAATCCTGATTGTGGTATTCTATCTGAAGTTCCTTCTTGCCTCACCAATGAGGATTGTCTGAACTCCACTGACCATTGCAGAATGCACCTGCTAGACTACATATATAGGGTGTGGCATCGATAACCAATGCACCTGCTAGACTACATATATATAGGAAGCTAATATTGTAAACTATTTGTTAAAAATTTGTAAAAATAATTACCCCGGTTTACTATTGCATTAAACTAGGTTGAACTCATGCCATACCCATACTACGTATCCGTATCCGTGCTTCCTACTACTATATCTAGGTGTTACTACTTACTAGTACTTGTGGCTTATAATTCAAACTTGGAAGACTCGGAAATGCAGAAGAAATGGAATTAAAGTCGCCAACAATAATGGAGATCAAAGGAATACAATAATGGAGATCAAAGGAATTCAAGTTCCAAATCAGAGAGGAATATAAATGGCATCATTAATAATGTTGTAATGAGGTCATCATGACTACTACTCATACTACGTACTCCTACTTATTTTCATTTCTGCAGCCTTCTTGGCTTTTAATTTCTTATAGAACACTATTTCATCCTCGCAAAGAGCTTGAACAGCTAGCCTTTTCGTAATGAAGCCACAGTCTATTGATCCAAATGTTGCAGTTGAGACAGAAATTGAGCAGCTCTCTTTCCCAACACAAGCCTGCAACAAACGAATATATATTTGTTTACAACTTTACTCAATCCTAAAATTAACTAATTCAAAAGTATTATATATATGTTCATGCCAAGAAAAGTACTGTCTAAGGCTAATTAAGCAGTACCTGTTCAGCAACAGAGAGGCTTTTAGCCGCATGACAAGAACCTTGTTGCAAAATGCGCCCGCATGTTCCCTTTGGGTCACCAAAACTTGCGAATTCTATTTCCGAGATGATCTTGCCTGATTGGCATGATAATTCCAAAGTGTCGCCTTCGTTTGCCTTTGCACAAATTGAACCCAGAGTCACTGTCTGGAAAGACACTTGCGAAGGGTCTCCACCGTTTTCCTCAAACAAAATCAGAATGTTGTTTTCAGGGGTAAGGAATGATCTTGGAATATGGTACCTAACCGTACAAAGTAAAAGTTTGGAGTTAAGATTAAGATTTTGAGACTGAATTGAAGAATGAAGGGTCAATGATTAAATTTTCTACTACCATCTTTGAGAAGGAATCCCACAGTTGGTCAAACATTTAGTACTGTCCTGTACGTATTTCCCACGATAATCACATTCGACATCGCAACCGTTTTTATCAGCAATTTCTGAAGGCCAGAAGCGACCAATGCTGTTTCCATTTACCCAGGCATGTCCCTTTCCCATTCCCAATAAATCCACCACTACAGGTTCTGTTCCTGGTGGAGCTCTGAATGTGGTCTAAACAACAACCATAATTAAGAGACATTATAGATTAATCATAGTCCTAATTAATTTGCTTCATTAATTTATCATCAAACAGAAATGCTGATATATATAGTAGTACCTTGTACCAGACCATTGGTCTGTTAACAGGAAGTTCGTTCGACTCTTCTAAGGCCTTCCATTCTCGAGCATGAACAGAGTATGGATCATGGAGTCGTTTGACTTCACCATTCAAACCGACCTTAAATAAAAAAAAGTGATTGTCAATCATATAATGATGTAATTGAGGCATTCAATCTATAAATATTCTTTCATTTTCAAGAGTTACCTTATAATTCCAAGTATTTGATGACAAATCTATATAAATATTCTTTCATTTTCAAGAGTTACCTTATAATTCCAAGTATTTGATGACAAATCTATATTGATTTTGTCATTGTCGGTCAATTTAACTGGCCCTGTTACTCCCTCTGGTCCCTTGTCAAAAAATGCACCATAGTTCTGCAGTACAATAATAAGCAGCAAAAATTTGTTACAAGTCAAAAAATACAGAGGGAAAATTCATTTTCCTTTGCCAATTAGAGTGATTATACCTGTAGCCCAACCGTGACACTGAGCAAAGTTATATTGTTTCTGCCAGGAACTAGTGAAATTGGGCTTTTATACTCAAATACGTATCCTTGCTGATAGCCTGCAAAAATTCTCAGCCAAATGAAGAAATTAATTTTGATTAGAAAATTGAGCACTACAAAACATTCATTTGAGTCAATTGGATAGTAAGAAGTTACCAATCAGCTTCCCATTGACATAAGCATGAAGAACTTGCCCAGATGTGCTTACATGCAGAGTCAAATTTTCCGAGGACATTGATCCATTATTGTCAAAACTACAAATAATGAAAAACCCATTACTAACAAATTACTGAAATTAAACTCAAATATATACAAAATTGCAATTAAGAAGATGGTGTTAAATTTGGAACACTTACGTACCTAGTCATATACCACAAATAGTCGCTATGATCAAAAGATGCTCTTTTCTGTTCAAGAAGCTGCCTGGCACTAAATTTACCTTTTCCTTGGAGGGTATCTTTCATGGCTTCGAAAGTCCACATCCAACTCAATTGAGTAGGGTTTTCAATTTCATCCTCATCATCTATTTGTTTCTTTACCATGATTGTAGTCTGAGTTCTAACCTTTGCAGTGTTATAAATTTCCTTATTGCAGCCGCCAAGAACACTAACAGACCAAGCTGGAACAATGTACTTGCCATCTTGTTGCAAGTCAATACTTGCATCTTGCGTTTCGTTAACATTGCTCAAGAAACAGAACCTCTCGCCAGTCATATTATCGGAATATGTGGTCAGCTGGTGATTGAGATCATATATATATATATATGTCAGCCATATATGATATTCAATATTTTGCTCTGTATCTACAAAAGTTTAATGACTTAATGCCCTTTTGCCCCTAAACTTTAATTTGAGACTTTTTGCCCCCTAAACTTGCAATATGAGGACATGTTAGTCCCTCTCAAATCGGACAAAAAATGCCATGGGATTGCTGACGTGGGTCGGACCAAAAATGACAATGCCACGGTATTGCTGTCAACAATATTGTTTGAGGGACTAAAATGGGTTCAAATTGCAAGTTTAAGGAGTAAAAGTACAAAATTAAAGTTTAAGGGGCAAAACGTCAAAATTTTCAAGGGGCAAAAAAGACATTAATTCAAAGTTTAATTAGCATTTAATGGAAAGCTCTGTCATTTTATTACCTGAACTCCATTACCATAATCCTTTGTCGTTGCTGGAGTGCCACTAGTGAGAAGCTTCTCCCCCAATTTAATAGCTGCATGTAGTTCTTTAAGATGCCCCCATTTTGGCTGGTTCAAATTCCCTGAAAATACAAAGCAATTTTGGTTCGTATCTTGGATCGATATCAACAATATTTGAGAAAATTTTCTAGTTTGCTTACCATATTCATCAAGTGGAGCATCGTAATCATATGATGTTAGAAAGTAGAGTCCACTTGTTCGTCCAAAGTTTGTTCCTCCATGGTACTGTGAAGAAGGAACAGATCATATTGGCATGTTTATAAAGTAAAGCTAATTACTAATGTCAACAAATTAATCAATGGAAATTAGAACGAATGCTAGTTAATATAATTAGCAAGAAATGGTCTAACCATGTAATAATTAACCAACACACCACCGAATTGGTAAAAGCGAGCAACTGAAAATGCTAAATCTTCTGCAGTTCTGTGAGGAATTCTATCACCCCATTTCGTGTACCTAAATTGGGGAAAAAATGTAGTTAAAACTAGAAAGAAGAAAAAAATTGAAGTAAATGAAGATGATTAATTAGTACCATCCTGTCCAGTTTTCGGTAAACATTTTGGGGCTCTTAGGATCATTTGGCTTTTTCTTTTCATCAACGTAAAAGCCATTGAATGTGTTAATCTGGAGGCAGTGAGAAAAAAATTAATTTACCATTTTAAAACTAATACATACATAATCAAAAAGAAGATATGATAGAGGGCAAAAAATGTATTATACCATGGGCTGTGGAGCATTGTCCTGCTGGCACATAATCCATGGGACTCCAATATTCTGAGCTACAGCCATTTGTGCACACCATTTGAGGTATGCTTTCCCTGCTTCTCCATATTTATCCATAACCTCCCAATTCCCATACTCGTTCTCAATCTGTAGTAAATATTTACCAAGAAAAAAAATGTTTATTTTTTTCTTAAAATGTCAATATATAGGTACAAATTAAAACATATGTACCTGGGCTAAAATGATAGGTCCTCCTTGTGGGGCAAACAGATTTGCCTGTTTGCACATGTCCACAATTTTGGTAGTGAAAATTTGCATTTCATTCTGCACTTGTAAAATAAAAAAATGTGTTTGAGAATTGTTATGAAAATTTCATTTCTTTTTTTATTATAAAGTGTTTGAAAACCATTAAGACCTTGAATATTTCATTATCTGTCCTAAATTCACATCCATCAATATTGTGTAGCCAGACAGGCACGCCCCTGCACACGACATAAAGGAAGAACATTGAGTAAAAAAAAATCCCTTCTTCTCTCTATACTAAAGAATTATTTGAAGAAAAGAAATACCCATAATTCCATTCAGCACAGACATAAGGGCCTATTCTCAAAATTGCATAAAGTCCAGCTTCTTGAATTAACTTGAAGAACTTTATAAAGTCCAGATTCCCATCGAACTTGTACTGCATTTTTAATTTCCACAAGTAAGCATTTGGCAGATTATTTGAAAAATATAGAGAGATCGATCCATCAAGAAAAAGAACAAGTGAACCGTACTTGGCGATAGCGAGGCTCATGCGCATTCCAAAAGATGTATGTCTCGACTGCATTGAGGCCTCCATCCTTAGCTTTCTGGATTAGGTCTGGCCACATCTGTAGAGTATATTATAAAACATGATCATGAGCAAGACATTAATTTTTTTTTTTTAATTTCTATCCAACAAAATAATAAAGTTTCAAATAATTCTATATTGCAATAGAAGATATATATACCTGAGCGGTACTACGAGGGTAATGGATTGCACCAGAAAATATTAGCTTTCGTTCTCCACCGATGATCATGGCAGTGGAATCATAATCAACGGTTACAGCTGAAATACATCTGATCGTACATAGCAAGGCTAAAGCAGAGAGAAGAATTATCAAAGATTTCCACATCCTGGACAATCTCAAACCAAATTGTATGCTGAAACTGGAAAGTAATTAATTTCTCTATTTCTATGAAGCCTTATATATATATATCATAATAAAGTGATATGATCCTAGTAAGTGGAAGGAAACCGAAATTTTTAAAATACAAATTGGATAATTATTCAACATGGAGAGTTTTAGCTTTAGTTGCCAACCCATCATCTCAGATTTTCCATGCATATATAGCTAAACTTTATCCTAAACTAATATAAGTTAAAAAAAGAAAAGTAATAAATACAAAATCTAATTGGGATGTATTCCAATAAATTTAATTTGACACAAAAAGTAGCAAAGTTAGCCTTTTTGGTAAGTGCACAATTTTTGTAGGCAGTTACATTACTATATATATACTAATACAAGGCAAATTATATAATACACCGTCAGTGAAGTTTAGCAGACTACACAAGTGGGTCCTGAAGGGTGACATGTGTCATCTAGGAACTAGATTGAAATATTTAAAACTTAATTAATTCAAAAAATGGACATGTGTTAACTCCACAACCCGCTTGTGGAGTCCAAAATTTACACCGCTGATGTATCAAATAATTACACATATTACAATTTACAACTCTTTCAAAAAAAATATTAAAAATATTACAATTTACAACTAATTCTAATAAATACTATTGACAGCAATTCTGCATGATTTTTTAGTGAAAAATTCTGCATGATTTTGGAATGATCATAAATACACTTAAAGATTCTCTCCATTTTATTTAAATTTTCTAAATTTTGCTTTCCTATCAATAATAATACTCTTTTATAGGCAGCTTGGGTTTATTAAAGGAAGAGAAGATAAAGAATTTAAATCTTTCAACAGCTGCAATATCTACAAAAGCTTAATTATCTAGTATACTCAATAATTATATATTATATATAGATCTTTCATACCAACAAGAAATTATTTCCACCAAATAAAAAATAAATTAATATATGTAAATCTTTTAATTGATATATATCTTATCATGTACCCTAATACTCTATAGATATTAGATACTGTTAATTAATTGCAAGATTCAACGGCTAGGCCTGGCAGTCAACCATGACCATGAGGCCAGCCCATGAGCCCAGGTGGTCACGAGCCCAACAACCTTCCCCTTTAAAAACTTGCCACAATTTTTTTTTTTTTTTGAGAAGCGAAGAAGACCCGCCAGTACGGCTACTACTCCTATAATTCAAATTCAAACTTCAAAAAACCCCATTGTTATTCATCGATCATAATTCAGAAGTTGAAAGGAAAACCGCTGTGTGCAAGTGAAAATGCAGAGAAGAAGGAATCGGAAATCGCCATTGCCAATGGATTCTCCTGCTACAGAGGAAATCGATTCTCCACCGAATTCAGTCATTTTCAACAAAAGGAAGACCAACGCTTCCAATTCCAAATCAGCTTCTGCTCGCTTCGACTTCAATCTCCAATCCTCACCGCCTAATCAGAAAACCCTAGCCACCATCTCCGATCTTAAGGAATTTTCTTCTTCTCGATTGGAGGATATAAAGCGGAGCCTCATCGAAAGCTCCCACTCCGAGATTCTCAAGGATCTCGAAGCCTCTCAATCCCGCCTCCACAAGCGCTTCAAGGTCTCTCCCTCTCCCTGTTTGATTATTTGCTTCGAATTAGGGAAATTCGAATTTGAAAACTTGTTAGCATTAATTCGTTTCTGCTAAGAAGTTCCTTATTTGATGAATTTGATAGATGGAGACTCAAGCATGCCAGCAAGTGATGGTCGAAGCTGAAAAGGAATACAAGAAGATGTCGGGAAGGATCGATGATTGTCAAGAAGCAATGAAGGTAAATCTTCCTATTCTCAGAAAAATGCAGAAATTAACCACAGATTACAAGTTCTTATTCGATTTTCTGATTTCATTTACTCTAATTTTCTCTGTTCAGGCTACCTATGCAGAGTTCATAGCAGATGCACAAGCTACAGCTTCTCGTGGTATTTCTAGCTACTTATCTTTTGCTCGCTAACTGTTTACGTTTTTGTGCTAGTTTTTAGTGTTAACTTCAAGACGTACTTTTCCATTGTTATTGCTATGATTTAGATTCTTAGCATAGACTGCTGATTTGTCAAATGGTTGTTTGTTGAAAAGTGAAATATAGAGAACCTGATGAAGATCAGTTTATAACAGAATTTGGAAATAAAAACTTTTTATTGTGATTAGGTTGCTTTTAGTTAGTGGATCATGTAGTTAGTGTTACTTATGCACGATTTATTATCCATCTCATAGTGTCACTTGTTAACCATTTTGCCTTTGAATTCTGATTATTGACTGTCTATCTTGCTTTCAGTGTGCAAAACATCCATCCCTGAGCTCTCAAAGTCATTTGAGAAAAGAATTGACAATATCCGCAGCCAATTTGGAATCCCATCTTCCTAGAATTACCCTGTAAATTGTCTGGTACTTTCTCATCATTGATGTTTTCCTAGTCTCTTATTCGTTTTTTCATTATTCATGACATGAATATCTTAAATACTAGTATTGCACACCAACAAAGCATCCTATATTGATATTAACTATTTGATGTGAAGAAAATGAAATTGACACCGAGAATTTGAAGTGATTTGGTTCTCTGAAATACATGAATCAACTCAAGCCTGCCTGATTTCCACACTGAATTCTCTGTACTTTTGACATATATGAAACTTAGGTGCTGCAAGTGGCTACAGGATCTAGTGAATGTTTATAAGCCGACAATAGTTGCTTTATTGGAAAATACCTGTAGTTTGGCTTTGTGTAGTCATTAAGTTACCATAAGGCAACATCTTTGACATATTATGAGGGTCAAAATTATGTTTACAAAGATTGAATGACTTTGTTTAAAAATTTTTAACTTATAAAAAGAACAATGGCAGTAATTTGGTGACTTAAATCCCACTTCTCTTGGAACTCTTTTGCTTTAAATGTAAACCAAGCTGTGTGTGAGTGTGTTCTCCAGCTTGATTGTCTAACATCAGAAGTAGTAAAAGCTCAAGAAGACAAGCAATTAATCTGTCTGTGTGTTGTTGTTCAATTTATCATACATGAGAGTTACTCTGTTTCAACTTCCCATTTAAAATACTTTGTCACTTAAAACTTTCTCTAATGCATCTTTGTGGAACTTTATTTTTCAGGTATTGATGATGAACAATCTGGATTCTGGTGGTCTTCTGTGATTAAAATGGTGACAAAGTAATGTTTGAATATATTTTACTAGTGTTCTTGTTGTAGCTTTTTCTGCTTCAAAATGGCTTCGCTAGAACAGATAAAAAGATTTCAAGTTTTTACTTGTTAATTGTTTTAATTTGTTACTTGCTTCATCTGAATCTGCCTACACTTTATTTTTGTGGTTACATGAACACTATGTACCTGCACAGTCAAGGGACCATTGAAAATTTTCAATGCTTTAATTTTTTCAATGCGTTTGATAATTAAGGTTAGAAAATCACTTAATTTAAAATTTTCAATGAAAAAGTATTGGAAATAAAAAGTAGGTCTAAGGTTACTTTTCCTATTCAACAATATTATTTATGGAAAGATTCAAATATTAATCTTATGTTCGTTCCTTTTATCAATAATTCTTTCCTTTTTAATTGTTACCAATGTATGTTTGAAATATTTTCATACAAAAATATCAACAAAAATATTTTTCTTACATTTCAAATTAAGTAACTTATCAAATAGTTTTTCACCACAAATTCAGTATTAAATTCATAGCCATAAAGATTCAGTACTTAAATTTTGAGCACTTAATTTAACAAACAGAACCTAAGTCTTTGATTAGTACAATCATCTTTGACTGATGGGCTCTTTATTTTTTTTGCTACAACTGATGGGCTTTATATTAGTTTGCAAATAGATACTATAGTTTTGTTTTTGGGCCAGAAGATACTACAGTTTACAATTTTAAGATATGTAAGCACATAAAGATTAAATAATACTAAGGAGTCTTAAATTACTATTCATAATAACCAAAAAGCAAAATATTGGCTGAATTTATAATGAGCCAAATTTCTACATAAGCACAATCCTTAAAATTAAGTTTGTAGAATACCCTACCTATCAATCCTAATTAATGGACTAAATACCATAAAAAATTAAAGGGAAAAAAAAAGACCTAAATATTTTTTTTTTTTCATAGGAAGGTGATAGGATATTTGGGCTGCTTATTGGGTGAGAAAAGCCCAAAGTGGCGCTCGGTTTCAGCAGGGCCCTTTAGATTTTCATCAAACATGGCGAACAAGTAAGTTTGTATAGGCCATGCAGCCCTCCTCGGGGATCCACTAGTATGCACATGTCTGATCAAGTTCTGATAGTAAGCGCTTGCATGTTCAACAGTTGCGCCAATGCCTCCGTCCGACGGCCAACCAGTCTCCGATACAACGACTTCAACGTCGGGAGCACCGACTTTCTCAAGAGCAGCGTAATAAGCATCCAACATTCCATCAAACATGTTTTGGTACCCAAAAGGACCATCTTGAACAACAACTTCCGGTGATGTAAACAAGGCATAGCTAATGTCGATGTTCATCGGATCGCCGATGTAAGCGAAATAAGGGTAGATATTGGCAAGTAAAGGCGCCCTTTTTTCTGCTAGGAATTTTACGATTGGGACTATGTAGGAATTCGCGCTTTCGCTGAATGCCCCTGCTGATGGCGGAAAGGTACTCCCTAGCAAACTTGAGGCGATTGCGGTAGAAACCTAAAATTTTCACGAAAAAAAATCAATTATTTTACGTAAAATAAAAACGTGATTTAATTTTAAAAAAAATAGTCCAATAATAAGGCAATCGAGTGACAAGAAATTTACGTTAATTTGATATTGGAGTGCTTGGGAGGGAGCTATTGATTCCAAAGCATTGTAAATATTTTGCATGGCAGGGAGAACGAAGGGAGCAATTGGATCGGTCGGCTCGATTTCGTTCCCGACGGCGATGTAACGAATATAGACTCCCGGCGTGTAGGGAATTACGTTTTGTTGAACCCAAGTGACAGCGGCTGAGAAATCGGAAGCAAGGACCGGGATGTCTTGGTTAGGGACACCAAGGATGAGTTCAAGGATACTTAACCTTGCGTAGGAGGCCATGAGAGTTGCTTGATTTGGATCATAGAGTCTCATCTTCTTAATCCCACTTGTTATATAAAAATCCACAACGTCGTCTTCGCTTGGCAAGTCGTCTCCGATTCTGCCAAGCAAACGCCTACTGATTGTGCACCTGAAATTCACACATAATTTAGACATATATATAATTATAAGTTATTTTTTAAATATATAACAAAGTTCTAAGAATTAATAAAAAAAAAAAAACAAAGTTCTAAGAATATCGAACCTGTGAGCGCCAAGCTAGAGAAAAGGACTCCAAGGAGGAGAAGCGTGACAGCCATGAGGAAGTTTTTGTTATTGCTAATTCTTCCGAAGACCAAAGCCATGAAGATCACGAAGAAGAGGAATAAAAACTTTGGTTTTTTTAAAACAAAGAGAGATAGATAGTTTGTTACTTCGTTCTTGGATGTCTATTTATATATGCATGGAGGAAACTAAGCCGCCTATACGTACGAAGTTAATAAAATCCTAAAGTATTTTGGTAATTAAGACTAAAAGTATTTTAATCCTCTAGCCTTTTGGTAATTTAGACCAAAAGTATTTTGGTTTTAATCCTCTAGCCTTTTGGTAATTAAGACCAAAAGGATTTTGGTTTTTGTGTTGTAATTACAGCAAATCAGCGTAATTTTGATGAACAAGTTACAGCTAAAAGAACTATGCAATTGTTATATCCAACAAATCTAAGGCCCAAATTTCAGTACCAAAAAAAAGGCCCAAATTTATATTATTTTAATTTATTTGTGGGTTTTAGTTTGATCATGATATTTAAGGCTGGAGCCCAGCCCATGAGTCCATGACCCAATCCAGTGCAAATTCGCACGTGTAAAATAATCCAATCGAAGAAAGGAAAAGAGAAAGACATAACCTTATCGCTTCTTTCCTTTGTGCTGTGGTATGGTAACTGGTAAGCAGAGTTTCTGAACGGGATTCTGTCGGGAAACGATAGTTGAGTTTCTTCATTTTCAACGTCAAATTAATATACATAGAATTCAGAACTAGTTTCATTTCTCATTCAAGAAGAACTTGGTATATTGAATGGCTTCCGTGGCACTCTCATCTTTATCCTGCCCTTACAAGGTACGTTTTTGCTGTCAATCAAACTCTTGATGCTTAAATGCCTCTCATTTATATAAACCCTTATTGTTCTTGGCTCGTTTTCCATTTGATTCATGTTGATTCCAGTCTAGAGTTGGGTTTTAATTTGTTGATTTATATATCTGTTATCCTTTCTGAATTACCTCTTAAAACCTTTATAAATTTATGTTGTGCTTCATCTGGTTTTTTCCCCATTAATTTTGATTATCTGTGTTAATACTTTTCCTTTTCTGTAATTAATGCACTTTTCTCCCCCTTAAATTGATACATTTACATCACTCTTAACATGTTATCATACTTAATTTGTTGAAAAATATTTAAGTAAATGTTATTTTTCCTCTGGTTGTGGAAACTGGAAACTAAACCTAATATTGGAACGATGTCAGAGATTAAATTAAAAGATGGGTCTCTAAATCCTTATTGAATTGAGCTTTCTGTACCTAAACTAAGTTGAACTTGAGTTCATTCCTTCAATTTCTGGCTTTGTTGCCAAAAGACATGTAGAGTTCAATTTTGATCAATTAAGTTCATAATTGATGTCTTATGCTTCATGATCCTTAAATTTTCTGTGTCCTTAGAAGTCATTGTGATCAATCTAATATATGGTTATTGCAGATTGATCACAGTAATGAGCAATCCACGTCGGCACGTAAACTTGGGACATTCTCCATTACCAACCAGTTGGAAAGAAATGTACAGCTTAATGAATGCCTTAGAGCAGAAAAACCCATGGAAACCTCTTCATTAATGGGAACCCCAGCCTTAAAACCATCATCCTTAGTTTGTCCCAGCATAAAATTTTGCCAATTTCCAATTTACACATCAAAACTCCCGCAAGTTAAAGCGCGATCATTGTACTTGGTACCCTTGAATGCCACATTGAACAGCCCCAGAGGCTTTGGACCTCCACCAAAGAAAAAGAAGAAAACAAAGAAGTCAAAGGGTGGTGACGAGGAAGATGATGAAGATGAAGATGAAGAAGAAGAGTTTGAAGCAGATGCAGGCGTAATTCCGGAGGTAGTGACTAACAGGATGATCAGCAGAATGGGTTTTTCAGTTGGAATTCCTCTGTTTATAGGGCTCTTGTTTTTCCCATTCTTTTACTATCTCAAGGTTGTTTTGAAAGTTGATGTTCCATATTGGGTGCCCTTCATTGTTTCCTTCTTCTTCTTTGGGACTGCCCTATTAGGTGTGAGTTATGGGATTGTGTCCTCTAGTTGGGATCCATTGAGGGAAGGTTCACTCTTGGGATGGAATGAGGCTCAGAAGAACTGGCCTGTTTTTTGGCAATCCATTTGGGGTGGATCACGTAAGAAGTAAGAACATTTTACTTCTATTTTGGACTTCAACTAAATTCATAGTATAATACTAATGATTCTGCCTCTTATATGCTTCCATGAAATCCTTCTTCTTGTTTCCAGTTTTGGGTAAAACATACCCATTAGAACTCCGGTCCATTGATACATTTTTCTCCCATAATATAAGTAGTGTAAAATCTCAACCGGTTAGAAATTTCAAAAGGGCAAAAAGAAAGAAAGAAGAAAAACCAGTTACTTTGATTGCAATGGACTGAAATATTCTTCGAGGATTCGTACTTGCAGAATAATTTGCTAATTATGAAAAAAGGCCTCTTTTGGTGAACTGAAGAGGACAGTGATAGCCTTTTGGGAGAGTTGAGTATGGTTGATATTCGATTGATTTAATTTTGAAATAAAGGGAACATTTCTGGACTTAAATGTAGGCATTCCAATTTCTTTGAAGCCTTCTTCTTTACTTTCTAGTTTTTGCCTTTGCCATTCTGAGGAAATCTTGCCTTGTTTCATTTTAATCCAACATCAACTTTAATGGGCCATAAGGGTATGGGCTACGAATCAAACACAGACCAATCGTAATGATTACAGAGGAGGAGAATGAGATCAGATGTTTTCCCTTAAATTCTTTCCAATCTTTTTGTTTTTCCTTTTGGATTGTTTTCAAGAAAGATCTGCTAGTCTTTCATGATTTTCAAACTTATCAACTTATTATTGACAGAAAGAACATTACTATTATGAATATTCCCCTGTATTAATGAATACATATTATTTCTAATTTCTGCAAATCTTGATAGCTGGCGTGGAGATTTTATGTTTTGTTTTTGTGGGAGATGTTTGAAAAGTTTGCAAAGTCTTATTTAAGGATTTAAAACTCTTCTTTTAACATGGGGACTGGGGTTATGGGTAAGAAAAAAAAATGGTATTTGATCTGAAACCAGAAATCAAAAGAAACATGAGTAATCAATCAAAGTAATCAAACATTGGAAATAGGGAAAGAGTTGGGGGATTGAGATTTATTCCTCCATCTACTTTAGAATGGATCGCTGAATAGCTTTTATAATCACTTTTCAAACTACACATTCCTAACGTTAAAATCACACCCACACCCACTTGATCCACCCTTACCTTTCCCCTTCCTATAGTTTTTCTTTTTCAAATCAAATAACATAAACAGTGTTAACCTCACTCACAAATTTGGGAGGCGATTAAAGAAAAGGATATTTCTACAATAATCAAAACTCCCCATCTCTAGGATAATTGTTCAATTCAGGGCAAAACGTTTCAATTTAGTCTTAATTTGGGTTGATCCTTTTAATTTTGTTGATCGAGGGCAAAATGTTTTAAAATCGTTTCAACTGAGACAATCCGTTAAATAGGGGTACAAGCTTTTGCCCTGCAATCCTATTTAACCCCACGAAAAGGTTGTTACCTTATTTGATGGATTCCCCTGAATTGAACCGATTTTAAAACATTTTGCCTTTAGTTAACCAAATAAAAAAATTCTTCCCCAAATTTGGCCTAAATTAAAACGTTTTGCCCTGAAATGAGCATGTAGCCCATCTTAGTTAATACCTTGAACAAGTTAAGAGTACTTAAGAGTTAAGAGACTAAATGCTTTTGACACGATGAAGAAATGAATTCATTAGATAAAAGTGCAAAAGGCTGATTACAGAAAGTTATATATATAGTTATAGAATTGGGGCAGGCATGGTAGCTCCTAAATCCAAAAGCTGATATATAGGTGTCATATATGAGGAAATAAGGTTTTTCACTGAAGCAACATAAACAGAACTATTTATATATAATTGAATAGTAATAGTATCTTTCTTTTTAACATGCATAGAGAGTAGATAAAGAGAGAGGTGAAGAAATGAGAAAGTTGTAATTAAAGAATATTTGAAATTGCTTGAAAACCAAACAAATGGGGGGAAGAAGGGAGGCTGCTTTGGACCTTGACTATGCTTTTCTTGCTTAAGAAGATCTTGTAAGAAAGAACCCCTCTTTAACACACCCAAAAAAAAAAAATAAAGCTTATTAGCAGGCCAATATTGTCTTTGCCATGTGGCAAATCTTGAATTCATACAGTTGCTGGGGAGGGTGGCAGTGTGGGAGAGAAGAAAGAGAGTGTTTTTGCATTGAGTTGTTTTGTTGTCCCTCTATTCCAAGCATTCTTTGCTTAAAGACAGGTTAGCCCCAGGGCCAGGAATAAAGCTAAGGACAAAACCAAAAACAGTGTGGTTAAAGTTTTAAAAAAAGCA
Organism: Corchorus olitorius; assembly: GCA_001974825.2. NCBI lineage: Eukaryota > Viridiplantae > Streptophyta > Magnoliopsida > Malvales > Malvaceae > Corchorus > Corchorus olitorius. The sequence continues at coordinate 258,696 of AWUE01016255.1, read as the reverse complement.
TTGCATTCCCATACCCATCACCCCCCATAATAATTCCAAAGCAGCAAATAGAAATATATACCAGTGCTGACAACCGACAATAGCCAGTTAACATTTCTCTGGGTTTAAAGTTCTGCCAACAAGATTACTACAAGACACAAGAAACACTTCCCAAAGGATTAGTGACCGGTCACAGCCGGTTTAGTCAGTGACCAAATGTCTACTTGAAGTACAATAATCTCTGTTCTCTGATCAGTAAACATTAAGAGAAGGTTTTTCCTCAGCTTCAGCCTTCAGGCCGTGGCCATTGCTCAGACAAGTGAGACAAATTAGCATTTCAAACCAAAGAAAACACCATCCTTTTTTTCTTTTGGCTACTTGCTTAATTTAAGACAAAACGTTTCAATTTAGGTTTAATTTAGGATATAACTTTTTTAATTCAGTTGATTGAGGGCAAAACATTATAAAATTGGTTTAATTCGAGGTACTTCGTCGAGTAGGAGCTAACACAACATTTTTGTGAAGTTAGTCAATATTGAGGCAAAAGGTTGTACCCGTATTTGACGAATTGTCCTAAATTGAACCGGTTTTATAATATTTTTATCTCACTCAACCAAATGAAAAGGTTCTAGTCCAAATTAAACTTAAATTGAAACATTCTCTCCCGAATTGAGCAATTAGCCTTCTCTTTTCTTAAATTTATAAATATTGGGGGTTCTAACTAGAATCCTTTTTGTAATGTTTTGTTGACAAGATCGGGAGATCTTCCTATATTCCAATTTGGATTTGTAACAGTGTTGATTCCTTCACCAGCAGTGCATCTTAGTACCTCCTTCCTTCAGTTTGATTGGACCATGCATGCACTCTTAAACCCATAATAATTTCCCTTTTTTCATGACAAAATACAAAAAAAAAAAAAATCAACAAGCATATATGAATGATTCCAAATTGAAGAGCTTTATTCAAACATTTTCTCTTAATTTCTGGGTTAACTTTGGATTTGGATTTGGATTTGCAAGTGTCATATAAAATGATTTTGCATGTGCACAACCTAGCCTAATTAGGTAGGTAGCCAAGCTATATAAATCACTTTAGTGAACATTATAGATAGAAGTTTTCCAAAACTTAATATGCTAATAACCAATGATTCTAAACTTGATGGGTTGTAAACTTTTTTCATCACTTTTTAAGAAAAGGTTTTTATTGTCTCTGAATAATTCTAAAATATTCCTAGCTACAACCTAAAAGCAAACGAAAATATAAAATACAAAAGAAATACTCTATATATATAGTTTCCATAACATTTTTGATTAAACATTAATGTTAGCAAATGAAATGATTAGTCAACTTAAGAAGAAAATTGAGTCAATATAATCCAGCCTGCAAATCTCCATTATCCATATTCCCCATCAATTAAGTTTCCGACCAGATTTCTAAACTATTGGTGGCCAAAATTTTGTGATTAGCTCATTAGCTGCAGCAGATATTAGAATATCCACTTCTTGATTAAAATCTCATTTGCGTATAAATTTCTATAAATACAAATAAATAAAGAAAAAGAAAAGATGAAAGGATCTTAAAAGGAGATTTGGAAATTTAATAGAGTATAATATAACGTACTACTAAAATTTAACTTGAACGGGGCGTCCCGTCCCTTATATATATGGGCAATGAAACAGAGTGTTCTTTTTTTTTTTTTGATGTAAATGAAACAGAGTGTTCTATTTAATTTAGTAATTTTTATTTAATTTAACTTTAAACTATAATAAATATAGCCATGTAAGTCGAAGGCAAAGAAAAACTCACAGTTTCACCAAAAAAAAAACACTCACAGTTTAGCCAAGTTTTCCTGTTGATTTGATAGCATATATATAGTATAGTTTTGGTTGCAAGTGAGACGAATTATAAAAAAGAAATTGACATTCTATCATGATAAAAGACTTCCAGAGAAGGGAATTTTTATGTTGATCATTTGTCAAAGATGGGTTGTGACTTGGACACGGAGTTTCAAATATTTAGAACAGTGCCAGATTCTATTCGTGGGATTTTTGATCCTGATACTCGTGGGGTAATTTACCCTCGGAGTTTTATGCCAAGTTAGTTTGTTTAATCTTTCGGTTTTAACCAAAAAAAAAAATAATAGACTTCCATATCTTTGGGTTTCTAGTAATTGATTAATTTCATCAATAATTAATAATGCGGCGCATATTATATTTGTTTTATTTTTGGTAAAAGCATATATTATATAGTTTAAGGAATGGAGAAAGCACTATTTCCACCAATTATAATCAACCCTATATATGCACGTTGCTTTATTAATGAAGGTAGGGACAATGACAAAACATACGAATTCTATTTTTTTTTTGAGGTATACGAATTCCATTATTTAAAATCAATTAAAACCAAAAAAAAATCGAGACTAAAGCTTATAACTTATAAGTAGTATTACATTCAATTATTTTCAAAGTTTGAATTTGTATCTTAATATAATTCATTTATATTATCGTAAATTTTTTTGTCAGAAATCAGAACTCTTTCCAAACTGCATATTTTGCTTTCTGGCAAAAAAAAAAATCTGCATATCTTGCTAGCTAGGACCCCATTAAGGCATTAATTCATTATTACTGAATAGGCTACTTCAATTCCATTCAAAATTTTATAAATCTAATACCTACTTTAACTTATGAATCTCTTTACATTTAAATTTACATTTATTATGTTTCCTACCTTACGTATATTATTATTAGTAGTAAAAAGGAAAAGATTAAACTTTAAAAAGTTTGCACTCATACGAATTAAAGTGTTTTTGAATACCATACACATCATAATCAAAGTTTGTGGATCTTTTTTTTCTTATAAACCATGAATTTTACATTCTCTTTCAGTTTAATATATATATAGTAGTAGTAAAAAACAATTGTTTGTAATCTATCTGTGTGAATATTATTAATAACCATAATTTATAATAATAATAATAATCTAAAAGAAGAAATGATGGGATAGTTCATCATCGTTCATGAGTATATAACTTTCTTCATTAGCAGTCAAATACGTGATGATAAAATCCCAGCCATTGGTCATTGGTGGGTGCGCTTGTTCTAATCCTATCCAATCATAGGCCGCCACGTAATCTACTTCGGTTACACGTAAGAGATCCCAACCCTTTCTTGCATCAGCAAAAACACGTGGGCCCCCACATGTCCTCTCCGATCAAGACCGATTTCTTCCCCTCTAAAAGATCCCCCCATACCCCATAACGGTTCTTCTTCGCTCCTAATCTATATTCCCCCCCATTTAAACACATTTCCCGTTACTTAACGGCGGAATCTCTTGACGACGTTACTCTCTTTTCCTCTATGTAAAGAGACAGAGAGAGTCTCTATATAAATACCTGAGCCTCAATTTGTTTTCGTCTCCTTGTCTTTACTCTGAAAAATTCTTTAGCCATTTTCAGTTTTCGCTTCGCCGAAACGCAAATCCCGGGCTTCCCGAATCCAAAACTTTCCGTTTCTGGGAACGTCTCGGATTCTTGGCCGATACATTGCCTGCATTTGTGTCCCGTCGAGATATTCTTGATTTTCTTGTCTCTTGTCCGTTTTCTGTTTCACAATCTTTTCCCTTCTTCTCAACATATTTATTTTTTTCCAGTTGATTCCATCACTAAAAAGAAGATTTTCCAGCTGACAAATATTCTCAAGCGAAATTCAAGTGATTTTTTCATTCAAGACAAGATTTTTAAAGCTTCCGTGGTTCTATTTTCCACTCTCTCTTAACGCTCTTAATTCAAAGTTTCAAAAAAGGAGTGAAATTTCTGGATTCAATTAAAGGGTTCAGCTTTACTGGGTCATTAAATTTGACCAGGGTAACAAGTAAGTATGTGTTTTGTCTTTTTTTTTTTTCCGTTGCTTTCTCAGGAACCAAACAGAGTATTACTTTAACGTTTTTCTTTTTCCTTTATGCTTTAGTTTTTCAACTTTCAATTCATGGTACACAGTCATTAAAGCCATTGATTATTCTGAGTAGGTGTGTGTTTATGTGAATGGGAAAACCGCAGATTGAATTTGCAGCAGTGAAAAAAGCAGAGCAAATGGAAATGAAATCAGAAGAGATATAAAGAAAGACAGCTAAGAAAGGAGAAACCAATTGTGGGGTAAGTCGTTTTCGAACAATAAATGATGCCAATAGTAGTTTTCAAGCTTTCAACTGAAACAAATCTCAATGTCACACTTGCTGCTGCTTCTGCTCTCAATATTCTCTTGTCTCTTTGTCTATTCATTTCTCGACACTTGAAATTGGCCCATCATCTTTTTTTTTCCCTTTCTTCTTCCTTCGATAAAAATAGATTGGTCCATTCATTCATCTATCACCCCTCCCCACCAAAAAGAAAAGATACTAACAAATAGTATTTCTTTTGGATTTAAAAAAAAAAATTTACAATTTGGGTTTGTCAGCAACTTCGGCTTTGGTTTGCTTCGACCACTATTTGTTTTTGAATCTTAGTTGGTTAAGTTAAAAAGCAAAGCATAGATTCCAGACTCGGTCACTGTCTAATTTGGCTACTTTCCAATTGGGTATGTCCCGTTATGTTTTCCCTTTCCTTTTATTTATTTTTTCTTTCAATAATTGACTGCTTATTTTTTAATCTAGGAACTGCTACTTTATTTTCTTTTTTGGGTTTTTGTGAGTTGTGTGGGGTGGGGTGTCTTCTCTGATCCCGGAGCTCTTTTTCTTTATCTTCTCTTTCCTTTTTGTCTTTCTTAAAGAACTCTCCATTCATTCATTTGGAAGGAAGGGGATGATGCTGATGCAACATTGCATACTTTGTATTGAATTGTTTTCTTGGATAATTTTGTTTTTTTGTTTCTTTCCATTTTGTTTTTCTTGGGTGCCAAACATGCCAGAATTTGGCTTCATTATTTTTATCAATCTATCTATAATATGGGGTTGCCTAGTTTATAAGTATTTTATTTATAAAATTGGAACAAAATGATTTAAGAACAGCGACCCCAATCCAAGGATGTCTCCCCCTGCTGCACCACTGAATGGAGAATGTTCCATTGTCTCTGTCTGTTCAATTGACCATTATTACCCTTATAAAAAATGCATTCCTCATGGGTTTTTATGTAAACTCACCATCCAAAAGCAATCTATCATTTGCAGATTGGATTATTGAATTAAATTATTATAGTAGTAACTTGTTGAAGTCTAATTCTGGGGTTGCTTTATTATTTTGCAGGGATAAGAGAGCAGAAAAAGGAAAAAGAAAAGCAGAGGAAAAATGTTTACGTGCATAGCGTGCACAAAGCAAATGGCGGATGGAGGCGAAGAAGTAGAAGGAGCACGAGGGAGTGGCACGCCTAGTACCAAAGAAGCCGTCAAAAGCCTGACGGCGCAGGTACTCCTTCTTCTTCCTTAATAAATCCTTACTCCATTTTTCTCTTTATATTTCTTCCGTTTTCTTCAGCCTTGGCTTGGCCTTGTGTTGAGACTTGAGAGACTCGTCTCGCTCGTTCTCAATCTTTGGCTTTGCTTTTTCAGTTTCCTTTTTTTCTTTACTTTGGCTTTGTTTGTGAAAACGAACAAAATCATAACCCCAATTAGCCTATCTGATCTTCTGGGGACCACCTTCCTCTTTCGCTCCTTTTGGCATCTTTCTTTCACGTTTATTTATGTACTAGTAACAAGTAACAACTGTTTTCATTTCTTAATTTTTAATTTAATTTAAATCTTTTAACATAATGTAGTGTAGGCCTGTCGGGGCTTCAAGGTTTTGTTTGCGTGTGATGCGGTCTAGGATGTTGTTTTGTAATAACTCCCTTCTTAGATTTTGCTCGACTTGAGATTTATGATTTTTTTTTAAAACAAATTTATATGTACAAGAAAAACGAAGGAAAAAAAATTCGTGTTGGAAAATATTTCACCACCAGCTTTCCTGGGCGGCGGGTGCAGAAAAAGAACGTCAGTGAATCAGCAATAAGCGGGATTCATGTGATCTTTAAAATGTAGTACTTAATTTTAAGTTAAGCTATTGCTGCTAGTACTTGTAAATACTAAAAATAATGTGCGTAGGACGAATAAAATTGCTGCATTTCGTACAAAAATTTGTCATTTATTAACACAAAGCTCAGCACCATTAATGGTTAAGACGTAGGATGCCCTGAAACATGGCAAATCAAAGTGAAGAAAAGAAGAATCCAACGGGCAAAGAGGTTTCACCATGTTTGCAAGTCTAGTAAATAGTAATCTGGGTCTGATACAGTTTTATTATACGGGTTATGGCCTATGGCCATGGGATTTGAGCCTATGGTGTTCTTAGGCTGTTGTTATCTGCTGGATTTTTGGGTAACTTAGGCCAACAAGAATCCCGCAAGAGTACTAAATCCCGTTAGGCTTTTACATTTACACAATATTAAAATCTTAAATCTTCTCTTTTTGGTTATGGCCTCCTCTAATTTTAGGCATGTGAAGACAACACTTAATTTCCTCTTATGGGCTAAACTACAGATATTCTCTCTAGGTTTAGTTTGGAAGCTGGATAGATTCACTTCCAGGAATCCTGGCCATAATCTTTCTACTTCCACTAATCCACTGACCACTAATATAATAACTCTTCACTATTTCTCCTCTTAGATTGTTCTTCCTGCCATAGGTTTGAAAATAAAGTTAAGCTGGTCAAATATGGTGTAGAATAGAATAATAAGTAGGGAGGGGGAGTATATGGTATTCTGGGACGAAAAACTGTGACAAAAATATTTTGCAGCATTAAGCAGTGGGTGGGAAATCTTTAGAAAAGACACCAAGTGACCCACCATTGAATTCTTGTCGAACCACTGTGTTTGAAAAGTAGGGGATATGCAAAAAAGAAAAGAAAATCTATTGCATGCTGATGGGCGGTGAAATCAGATTAATTTGACAGCTAAAACAGCTCTCAGGTGGTAGCAGAAAAGTGTACATTTTTATCATTTCAGACTGTGCATGTTAAGACTAACAGCGTTGACTGTTTTAGTATTCCCATATGGTATTCACAGTAGTTGCAAATTGCTTTTTTTTTCTTATGTTTTTCCGCCTTTCTTTATTCTTTTTTCCTTTCATTTTTTCTTGAGAGGTGTTGGGGCTGATGCTCATGGCAGTAGCTGCACTGTGCATATGAACTTCCAGCAATAGACCAGTTCCATCATCTGGTTTTTCTTTAGAACATATACAGATATTAATACATAATAATCCTGGAGCTTATGCAACTCCCTGTTTTGCATGGATCAAATAAGCTTTGTACTTTGAAATCTGTCCAAAACAGAGTCTATTATGCAGTAATAAAGTGATAATTGACAACAATCCTATGCAAACTTCCGAATTTATACAAAAAATGTTCTATTGATAACATGTGGTGTTCCTTAGAACATTGAATCTCTCTTAATGACAATGAACATTAAAAAACTAAATAGTTATGTCTTAATAGGCTATGTTAAATTGTGTAATCTATCTTTCCTTAATTGTCTGCATTGTCCAACATTAAGTCTATGTCATTTCATTTGAGCTTATGGAAGTCAAATATTTCAATTCAACATAGTTTATGTACACTTTACTATATTTTTGTCCTTTGCATTGACTTGAATTCTGATAATGTGCAGATCAAGGATATGGCTTTGAAATTTTCTGGCGCTTATAAGCAATGCAAGCCCTGTACAGGCTCTAGCAGCTACAAAAAAGGGAATCGACCTTATCCAGATTTTGATGCTGCTTCAGAAGGTGTTCCTTACCCCTACATGGGCGGAAGCTCTAGCTCAACACCTGCATGGGACTTCACGAGTGCCAGTCATCATCCAGGAAGATCAGACTCAAGATTTACTGGGGTATTCAGTGGTGACAGAACCCCTGGTGGTAGGGAGTCAATCTCGGCCCAGGATCTTGTGCTAGAAGATGAAGATGAGCCCAAGGAATGGATGGCACAGGTTGAGCCTGGAGTTCATATCACTTTTGTGTCTCTTCCTAATGGAGGAAATGATCTAAAACGAATTCGCTTCAGGTATGCCAATGCCATCAACTATCTATAACCATTACCTATTTTAGTTTATGTCAAAATCTTGGTCTAATCTGGAATTGTAATATCTGAGTCTGACATCTTTCTATAATTGAGACTCTAAACGGACATGTCACTTCACCCTCACATGCATGCCATATATGATGATAAATATTTTGAGCGCCTTTTCATTGACTTAAAGGATGGGCTTCAAGCTGTATTAGGATAAGTCCACTTCATCACATGGGACACCATATTATGATGTTTTGGTGATCATTTACTTTGGTTCATATCTTGTCTTGACCAAATATTTCTCATAGTTGGTTGATTAGTCCTTTCTACTAGTGATTCAAATATCCTGCAATTGGCAGGGCCTACTAAAGTTTTCTTAGCGTTGATTTTCAGACATGAATGAATGTTGAGTCAATTATGTTGAGATTTCATGTTGCTGTAACTTAATAATCAGTCTCTATATACAGAAACTGACATTACTTAGGCATTTAATTTTGAAGCCGGGAGATGTTCAACAAGTGGCAGGCACAGCGATGGTGGGGTGAGAATTATGATAGAATTATGGAACTCTACAATGTGCAGAGATTTAATCGTCAGGCGCTACATACTCCCCCAAGGTCCGAGGATGAGGTAAATCAACCCCTTAGTAACCGAGCATTACTGTGACTATTTGTTCAAAAGATAGATAACTTAAAAACAGTAATCTAATTCCAAGTTGAGAATAATACTAAACATAAATTGTACAATTTTAGATGCAGAGAGATTCTTCATACTCAAGAATGGGATCAGCAAGGGAAAGTCCGATGGCTCATTGGACACCAAGAAACTACTATAAGCCGACTGGAGGAAAAGGGTATTTGCCATCAGAGCAAATGGAGCAAGGTGGGGGGCAACAATACAATGCAGGGTCAAGTGCTTATGATGCTTCACGGACAACAACCTCATCAAGAGATGAGCCTTCTGTTTCAGTGAGCAATGCAAGTGAGATGGAGGCAGAATGGGTGGAACAAGATGAGCCTGGGGTTTACATTACCATCAGACAGTTGGCTGATGGCACCAGGGAACTCCGGCGTGTTAGATTCAGGTAATGTGCTTTGCAATTTGCATTTAGAGTTTAGACCTGGTAATCCTATTGCTACCAATTGATCTGATGGTATGTATTGAATGTGTGATTTCTGCGCAGCCGCGAAAGATTTGGAGAAGTAAATGCAAAGCAGTGGTGGGAGGAGAACAGAGAAAGGATACAAGCACAATACCTTTAAAGTTTAGTAGTAGTAGTACAAATTTTACACAAAACTACAGAGAAATTTGGTGTAGTCAACAGAGCAGTGGCTGTGGAATGTGGAAGTTCCACATTAGGAATGGGAATGGGATCCATTTCGACCCCTTCAATTTTGATTTCGAAATACTACTATGTAGCATTAGGAGTGCTACGAATCAGTCACAGTCAAAAGTCCACTAATGTTCAAGTTTTTCCGAATTATTATTATTATATAAAATATAATATTATTACTACAAAAAGGAAAATGAGCTTTGTCACCTCAATTGATCTCATCTGACATACTTACCACTAACAAATCTTCGTTTCACCAAACCAACTAATCCTTTATACCTCTCATCTCCTTGTCCGTCTCTTATTCCATTGCGGTTTTGTTTCGCCCGGCTGTGGGACTCAAAACAAAGCCCCTCTGCTATTTGTCTTCAACTTTTAGGGGATCTTCATATATAAGATAACACTTTTGGTCTTTGGAGAATGATTTGGCTTGCGAATTACTTACCTTGTCTGCGGTTGTTTATTTCTAGTACAAACTTGAATACTATGATACTACAAGAAATGAAATTCAATTATTCATGCTTATGAAAAAATTTCTATCTTTACTTTCCATCTGGAAATTATCCGTTGTATTCATCAGTTGGCTAAGAGGACATATTTTGTACAAAGAGGTGCTGCTTTTCGAATAGACGAATTTGCTCTCACACGTTGCTATTCTCAAAAGGTAGCAGAAAGAACAGAAACCATCAAAAAGAACAGAAATGTCGAACGTTCTCTCTGATTTCAATGGGAAGCTCTTTTATCTTTGGCGTTAAGAAATATCCTTTCTTTACGCAGCGTTTCACTAATTGATTAATTTAGAGAAAAAATTTGATCGACTACATACTGGAATCCAATTCAACTTCATATTAGAAAATCAAGATATAGAAGAAAATTGAAAAAAAAAGACCCCAAAAACACGAAATCATTCACAAACTCACTTTATTATCAATCAAAACAAAGGTCAACGTGAAGAAAACACCAGTATCATAAAAGTATATTCGGTAGGAAGACACTCAAACAAGGACAAACCAAAAGCACTCCCAAATTCTGTTGATAGTTGGACTCCTTGATTCCATATACAAATGAAATCCATTATTATTACTTAGTATCATTCATTCATAATAGTAGAAGAAACACCATGAGGGGTGTGGGCCAGCCATCTCATCCCGCTACTTTTCTGGAAAAACTTCTGCCAGGCTGCATCTGTTGAGTTGGTCTCAGAAACATGTCATTAGATGCTGCATTCCACTGTACTCCAGCCTTCATAGGTGGCGGCCTCAATGGCCCAACCGACTGCCTTCGATTTCCAATGCTCATATTTGCCAACTTATCCGCCACATCTGAAGCTCCACGGCCACCTTTCTCCTTGTTATTTGACACTGCTGGTGCTGGACCAGATATATAAATTTCAACTCATAATCACATAATACAGTACACACCACAATTTATTTACCAAAACAATACTTACTTGGACTCTTTCTTCCTGGTGGCCTATACTTGGGTTGTTTGGCAGTAGTGTTCTTGACCAATTTATCATTCTTATTCAAATCCTTCAAGGAGGAAGAAAAAATGACCGCATTTAGATAATTGATACGTACATATAAAACAGAAGCAGAAACATCAAGACAAAATTGAATCATAGTAATTACCTGATTAACCATCTCCAGCTTGCGTTGCACACCTGCAAAAATTTCTCATAATAAGAGATATTTCTTGTACAATATAAACACAAAACTACTACTTTTTGTTAATGTGTCAATGACAAAACTTATCTACAGGGCTACAATACTGTCACTAAGCAGAAGATTACTCAATAAAAAATGCTTTTACTTCTCTCCTATTTTGTTCATAAACTAAGTACAAAGTTTTCATCATAATTCATAACGTGCAATAAAATTCCTTTCAGAACAGAAACATCACGTTCTAAAATCATTTTTAAACATCAGAGCATCAGTCCAAATCCTATGATACATTACCAGTGCCAAAAGATGCATTTGTCTTCAGAGAAGAAAGATTGCCATTTAGCTTTGCATTGGGTAGAACCCCAGAATATCTCCTAGCTGACGGCTGTTCCAGTGTTCCTCTCACCCCAGCTGCAAGTATGCAAATTAGAAATTAGCTACGAACTGAACATGTCCTCTCCCAAAAAGATAAAGAAAATAAAATGGCAGTTTAAGAACAAACCAGATGGAGGAGTTCTAGAAATGGCTGCTCTGGGACGAAGAGACGGTGGAACATAATAGCACGTCTGCACATAAAATATCAAAAAAAATCAAATAAAATGGTGCAAAGAGCACGTAACATAAACTTCATTTTGACCTCATAGAAGAACCCAGAACGATCTTTATTCACTATAGTAAATATATACCTGAAAGAAAGGATGTTGAAGGGCCTCCGCAGCAGTTGGCCTTTTGCAAGGATCCCATGAACAGAGTGACTATAGAAAATGGAAAATAAAGTGTCAATTCATCTTCAAATAATTCCAAATAAAAATTTAATGGTCAGAGGTTAAAGGGGAAAGAAAGGCAACAAAAACAGTAGATATGCACTTAACTGTAATAAAGCTGATTGCATCATCACTTGCTGACGGTATCAACGCGGACAGATGCACACCGGCAAACTGTAGTGTGTAATAACAGAAAGCATTGTGCAACACACAAAGAAACATATAGTTCATTAGATAATTTGCAGCAACTGCACATTGCTAAATTTAACATGGAAGTCAACCTGCACAAATTATAACACAGAATGCATTTGAGAGAAACCTGTGGGAATTGATAGTTTATAGCCCTTGCAAGATTAAGTCCTTCAGGCCATGAATCCTTAGTGGGGGTACCTATTACACTGCATATTTTGTAGATTTCATCCGCTTCACTGCATGCATAATTGTAATGAAAGGATTACCATCTATGTTGTCAACAACTAGGCAAAATCCTGATTGTCGCCAAATAAATTGGAAAGGTGAACAGATATAATACAAAACAACAGAACACACCTTGAACCAGGAAAAAGAGGGCGTAAAGTGAATAACTCAGCCATGATTGCACCCATCGCCCACATATCTGCAATGAAGAAGAAAAAATCAGACCTCTATGTATAAGCTGAAAGGGCTATTACTACTTCTACCCTCAAGTAAAGAAATATCAATACATTGAAATCTTACCAACTTTTGAAGTATATAGGTATGATTGAAGAAGTACTTCAGGGGCACGATACCTAAAATGCAAGAAATTCAAGACTCAGATGGTTCAATGAATATAATAAAGAAAGTTGAAAGGTAGATTAACAACCAAATACTCAATAAGCCAAACCTACCAGCGCGTTGAGACATACTCCGTGTACGGTGGATGAGAATTGATTTCACGTGCAAGACCAAAATCAGCAATTTTGATTATATCTTTAGTAACCAACAAATTCTCTGTAAAATGAAAAGGAGCTTAGTTACGAACACTCCTTGAATAAGTTTAACAAAGATGAACCTGGAAGTGTACATGCAATAAACAAACACAATACCTGGCTTCAGGTCGCGATGAAAATAGCCACGCTGGTGCATGTATGCAAGACCTTGAAAGACTTGGAAACACCAATTTCTGATTTCAGCTTCAGAAAAGAGTTTTTCCCTATCTTTCATAAGTTGGTAGAGGTTGCATTCCTGGGGAAATTTTCATGTTTTCAAACCAGATGATTAAAACCCCAATGATAAAAGAGCAACTTATGATTAGAACAAGAATACATGCTGGTCACTTACCATATATTCAAAGACAAAGTATAGAATATCATTTTCCCTGATGACTTCCTTGAGCTTCACAATATTGGGATGACTCATTCTCCGCAGTGACTATTGAAAGAAACATACTGTTATGCATATGGCACAAATAACAAAGGAGCAGAAACAGAACATAGCAATCGGTATTACCTTCACTTCTCTCAGATTCACACACTCTTCCCACGAGTAATATTTCTTCTTCATTTTCTTAATTGCAACCTTCATGACAAACAACATATGAAATAATATATTAGCATTGACATCTCAATAGAAGCATATTCTTAGAAATTGAAATTAACGACTCTTGGGGATACTTACAACTTCACCAGAAAGCTTATTAATAGCTCGCCACACACTACCAAATGTTCCATCACCAACTTCCTTAATTAACTTGTACCTAACAGAACAAAAATATTGATAAGCATATATATTTCCATGAAAAATAAATATCATCAAGCAAATGCCAGATTCAATAACTTACCTTTCCATTTTCTTGCAGAATAAAAAGAAGCCCTTTCTTTATTCAAGAGATCTATAAGAACCAACGATAGACATGTGACATTTATCTTCAGCAGAAGATTGCTTGTATTAAAAACTATAAAAAATAAAAAAACTCCCTTGCTGATCAGCTATATCCACCATTAATTTCCTCTGGCAACATGCAAGGACATAAAACCAGAAACTTTAAGATGGACGGGCTTCACAGCCTTATTTGGTACTAAACCCACAGCTTCAAGACTAAAACAAGGCATCAACAGAAGGAACGGATGTGCTCCACAAAACATACTGATACGAACCGACCAGAATGATTGCTCCAGAGAACAGGAAGGATCCCAAGCTCAGAATACACTCACTCGGTTCAGACCTTAATTGCAATTAACTCATCTAGGCTAAATAGAAACGGTTGGAGAATGCTTTGCAACCAACACCTCATCACTAACCAGAACCCATCAGGAGTAATAACGGAACACTAACTAAGAACTACAGTCTGCTAATGCTTAGTAAGCAACCTTCAACTGTCTACTGCAAGATTTCAGCCCTGCGAGGATACAACAGCAAAATGGAAAACGTTAGTAAACAGACAAATTGTGAACATACTTGGCAAATATAATTATGCAGAAGACATTGTGTACCTCGAAGGCGTTTTCCAAAAAATTTTGAATGGATGTTGTATCAGCAATACACTGCCAATAAGAATATTTAGAATGTACCTATCTGCTTTTAATCAGAAAAAGAAGAAAACATTGCTTACTTGCAAAAGCGCGCTAATGATCCAACACCTATTTCAGAGAAAACTTGCATTACGCCTCCTTTGTTGAGTATTGAAAAGAGACTGGGCACTAAGTGCAATTGACAAAAGAAACCAAAAGAAAATCTCCATGGACAAGAAACCGCCAGTCGAGTACTTCTTGGAATGAGAAAACCCGGAAAAGGTAGCAATTTGACCAGAAGCGCACTTGTTCCATGTCTTGAAAAGAAAACTAGATCCCTTTAAATCCAAGTCCGGTGCAATCTAACATAAAAACAATATCAATTGAAACTTAGTCAGAGCCTTGCGATAAGCATATATATGTATAATAATTGTTTAACAATCCTTAAACATCATTTCAGCAGCATTACTCAGAAAAAATCAAGCATACGACACACGACAATCTGAAAAATTGGAGTAATATTCATCTAATTAAGCGAATTCTCATAAAAACAGCTGAGGCTAGCAAATTGAATCGAGATAAATCACTATTTCTCAATCGGCAGCGTCTCATCAGATGAAAACAAATTGAATGTCAAATTCAAGAGAACAGCAATTACGAATTCAGGATTGTAAACCGAAGAAACAGGAAACCCCGTAAATAAACATGAGGAAACAGAAAAGGTCAAAACTCATTAATTCAGGAATAGATCAATAAAGCCCCAAATAATTTTCCGAGAAATCAAACAATCAAACCCTAACCAATTATATCACTACGATTCAGAAGGGATACCTAATAACGAGGCGACAAAACACAATAATGAAAAATAGATCCAATATAAAAATTGTAACCTAAGATACCAAAAAAAAACAGAGAAAAAGGATAGGATCGTATCAGATCAGATCTAGGTAAAAAAGAAAGAGAGGGAGAAACCTGAAAACCAACCGGCATAAGCACCGTCGCCAGGGACGGGAAGAGGTGGAATCCAGAGCTTCGCTATTTCTCTCTCTCTCTTCCTACGAAGCAAAAATAAGTAATAAACCTAAAACGCTTTTTTTGTGTTTGGAATATAATGAAGCGAAATATCTAATCTTCTTAATATTGTCGTTGGGTTGAGTCCGGAGGTCCTCTCGTGTGAACCAAGAAAGAAAAACGCCTAAATTTAAAACTTCGGGTATTTTTATTTTTCTTTTATATTTTTTTATTGTTTTTTCCGTTTTCAATTTACGCCACGCCCCAATTTATAATGACTTTTTTTTCGATAATAATAATAGTACGGTATTTTCTTCTATTAATAGTCCCTCGATTGGTAATTTTGCATCTTATGTCGGTTCAAGTCTTTTTTTTTTCTTCAGTAAGTTACGTCCTGCACTAATTATGCTACGCTCATACTATGGACGCTCAGATGTCTTCATCTTTCCTCGTATAAATCATGCCGTCTCGTTTGGTCGTTTGATTGGGACAACCAAAATTTACTCTTTTTTTTTTGGTTTTTCTATGTTCCATTGTTAAATGGTAGTGGAGTATTTGTTTTTTATTAATTAATACTATAACAAATTAAACATCCTTTATCTCTATAACTATAATAACACTCTTTCTTTATTATAATTTTGAGTTTTATTGATGTAATTTCATTTGAATGAATAAAAATTACATTTTCTTTTAAATAAAAAATAACAATCCTTCTGACCTATTGATACGAAATTCCATCATAAATTGAGACGTATGAATAAGCAAAATTATTTTTGAAATATCTATTTTCTATAATTATAAAACTCGAATTTAAAACTTTATTTAAGAAAGTGTCTTACTTTTTCATTTAACTTAACAAGCATATATATATATATATATATATATATATATATATATTTTGGTAAAGATAAATTTTTTATATTTTTATATGTACATAACGATATGTGATACTTTTTTTTTGAGGTAAGGATATGTATATACTTGATACAATAGACAATGATGTAGTAGTTATTTTTATTAAAATAATTTCTACTGATTATAGTAAAAGAACTTGCCTTTTACTACATCTCTGACTAAGACTAAGGTAATTAGTAAAGTCTAATTTAACCAAAAAAACAAAATAGTAAAGTCTAAAACAAAGTGCGTTCCTTTTGAAAGAATCATATTTATTGTTAAAAATATAAGGTCAGAATAATAAATAAAATGAAAAATTATTAATTAATACAATAATGATCATCATGGAGAAAAAGGGTTGTAGTTGAAGTATGGTGGGTGGCAACATATTCTAACTTATCCTACTTGCTCTTATTAGTTAGTTCATGTTGGCATAATAAATCAGAAAATCATTTATAACCGTTAATATATTAAATAAATAAATTTAATTTATTGAAAAATAAGGGGAAAAAAAGGAGAAAGAATATTGGGTGAGTGTTGGTGAGGCATTCAGATTTGGTCATAAGCTGGCACCACGTGTTCAACCAAGAATCCCAGGTGTAACACACACGGCAGGTCACCTCTTTTTGGATTGAGTCATCTTTAACACCAAGCAAGCAATCAACAAATACTGTTCCCACTCTTCACTCTTCCCTCGCATTTACAAGTCCACCCTTGTACTTTTCGGCCCAATTTCCCCTTCATCATTGTTAAAGGGCCCAATCCACTAAATAACACCCGAACAAGCCTTTTTTACATTACTACTAGTCTACTATATATAAGGTTTCAAAAAATTAAACACGGATGATATGAAGAACCTGAGTTGTTAACTCAACTGATATCGTATCTGAATCGTGAGATCCTAATCATTTAAGGAATCAGAACAATTCAATTGGTAAATACATCGTGTCTGAACCGTGAGGTTCTAATCATTTCAAGAATTATATTATATATGATTCGTTGTACCTTTTAATTTTTTTTTTTTTATAAAAGATCGAATCTTCTGAATGACGAAAATTATTTATTTTTGTAGTAGGTCGACTAGACTAGAACAAGGTTAAGTTGTAAACTAAATATTATATATATTATATATATAAAGAAAAAATCAAATTTGCAAAAAGAATTTAAGTAAGTAAAAAATGGATAATTATTTAATACACCGACGGTGTAAATTTTGGACTCCACACGGGTTGTGAAGTTGGCACATGTTTGTGAATTAATTAAGTTTTAAATAATTCAATCTAGTCCCTAGGGGACACATGTCACAACCTGCTTGTGCAGTCTGCTAAACTCCACTTACTGTGTATTATATATAAACCCAATAAAAATAATTAATCCGTACTATGATTGAAACTGAGTTCCTGTTTAACTTCTTTGCTTACTTTACTTATTTTGGCCTTCATTTTCTTCCGATTTCATTATATTTCGCGTGTCTTTTTTTATATTTCACGTGTTTTGTTTTGTCCAAGTCCGATCACAATCGTTAAGATTAAGTATTCTTGCCTGCTTAATGTGACCATTTAACAAAAAATTAAACTAAGAGGAGAAAAAAAAAAGGAAAAGAAAAGAGAAGTGAGAGACATCAAATTTACGAATTTAATATCACAAAATGTAAAAGAGAATGCGATCATTAATGAGATACAATAAGTGACGATAGATGAGTTTAGGGAATGCAATGTTTATAGTGGTTTGCGCATTAATTATTTTGTTGGCTAGCTTAATCATAAAGATAGAATAATATAAAACATGATCTACTGCATCATATTCCTCCAGTTGTCGAAATTGACTTGGCTAACACGAACCTCTTGCGGCAGCAGATGATACTTGACGTTGAGGTTTTCAAAGATTTTCTTCAGCTCGAGAATGAGTTCCGAAATACGATTGCTTCGCTCTCCATAATTCTGATGATTGATTGTGTGTTGGACGCACAAGCTCATTTTCAGTTTGTTCAAATTCTCTATTTCCTTCACATTCACCGTGTGCTTTGGGTTCCAATACTTTGGCTTGCTCTCAATATATCTGCACATATCAACCACAAACCAAGAATTTTCACTCGACCTGAATGCTAAGCTCTCCCGACAATAATTTTTCTGTTTTCACGAGATTTCGAATTTGAAACCTTGGTCAAGTGGAATAACCCCATTTGAAGCAACCACTATATATTTTTTAACATTATAAATTAATGATCTTAAAATTAAAGTAACTTACGCTTGGATTGCCTTCTTAAGTGCCACGATTGTGTCCACGGAAGTAGAAATGTCAATTTGGAAATCAATGCTATCACTCATTTCTGGACTTCGGTAAAAGTTGCTAATTGGCTTTGACAGCAGCACCCAATTCGGATAATAAATTTTCTCCATATCATATCGAAGGAAAACAGTAGTCAATATGTTCATTTCCTCCACAATCATCTATATATATCCATGAAAATCAACTTAATTAGTAGCATTGGAATTTTGGGCATCTGAAATATATATTGAACAAAAATTATGTATATATACGAACCTGAACACCGTCGATGACACAGCGATCGCCGATATCGAAAGGATGCATGATGAAGATGAAGACAATGGATTCAAAAACCATCTTACAAGTGTTCTGGAACATGACCCCGGCAATGACTAATTGGGTAAATACGAGAAGTATTAATTTGTAAGTTGCAACCTCCATTACCAAGAGAGATACCACAACTATGATTACAATCACCACTGCACTTGCTAGCTTATGGAGTTGTTGGACCGCTGTTTTCGTATCATTTAGTGAATGTGCTAGGAATTTCCGTTCAAAGTAAGCTTTAACCTGAACATGAATCAACATGTTAATTCCATATGTTATTTAGTATATACTAAAACTTAGCCAGCTGGCAAGTAAGATTACTTACCACCCAATTCCTAAAAGAGGATTTTGTAATTCTTCCAGTCTCGAGAGCTCCTTCAAATAGTGGGAATATAGTGTGAACCTCAACCCTCTTTAAAAATCTCAGTAGATCTTCCTCTTCAATATACCTTCGATTAGAAAAAAAGATAATATTAAGTAATTGCATTTACAAGTAATCCATGAATCAACATCAAATATAACAAAACGGGAGAATGGGAAAAGATGCAGAGTATTATTATTATTATTATTATTTTTTCTAATTTACTTGATCAAGTTAAATACGTATGAAATTAAACAAAAGGTTTATATATATCAGTATTAATTGAGACCAAAAGAACTGGAAATGGAAGCAGAGTAATTGACATATTTGGAAGCATATAATGAAGAATTCAGCTGGAAATGTGGACCATTGAGTCTAGTACGAGCACTATAATTTGGTGGCCATATAGAGTGCTCTGCCTCTGCAGAGCACTTAGGCGACCAAATGTGTCTATATTTGTGGTGCAAAATCGAAAAGAAAGTTTGTTGAGTCTCAATTTAGAAGGTAGAGTAGTTACTATCATTTATCAACCCCATGCGCGCACCACCAAATGTTATTACTTGGCACCTGCCTATGAATTAGGACCACAATGCAACCAATATTACCATGACTTAGTGCCTTTCTATTGTCTTCAGTCAATGCCATGATCAATACACTTGATCAAGTTTCCCTATTTTTACCATTTTCTCTTGGCATTGGTTGCTTTTCCGGTATTGGAGCCAATAACCAGACACAAACTCCATTTTAGTTTTGATATGAATTGAAAACATAGACCACGTGCATAAACATAAAGCTGAGAGTCATTAAGTATGAATTTATCTAACGGGTGCCCAGAAAAAAAATGAAGTATAATTCTGACATGACGATTTACGTCTTTTCTTTGGATTCAATTCATTATTAGTAACATAGTAGTACTATTTAAAATTAATGGTTCCACAAATCTCAAAGTAGGATTATCTAAAAATTGTTTCCCTGAAAAGCATAGGATTATAGTAGCAACTAGTAGCAAGTACTACTAAATATATTGAGCGGCTATAAACATGTATATCGATCCTACTGAAATCGTCTCAAATTTAATGACTTCTGCCACTGGCTGAAAGTGGGTATTAAAATTAGGATAGGAGGTAGAATGATTACTGCAATATATATGGTAGTTCAGTTTATTTTTGGGAGTGTGAAAATAGTCTAAGGTTTTCATATGGTGCTCTATTTTACTCTGTTTTTAGTTGTTGTTTGAATTAAATATTCTTATGCTCATGCAAAAATAAATCAATCTATGTATATAGAAACACACACATATATGCATGCATGCAAAGAAAGTAATAAAATACGGGAAGAGAGAGATATATGTGATACTTGGCACCCGGTTTGGCCACGTTCTTGAAGATCCTTTGCGCGGTGTTTCTAGCCTCCCACTCACTGGTAATCTCCGACTCTGCCTTTCCAAAATCGTCAACTGTCTTCGAAATTGTCGATAATCCCGACGACATCACGTAGCTCACCAGCCTCTTCACGTTCCACGCCGACGCTGGCCTCTCCAAGCTCAGCTCCCTTAGCTTTTCCATGTCAATTCTCCTCGATCCTAACTTCTTCGACGATTTCGACAACTTTCTGCCTTCCTTCCATTTCCCCTGCTTCCAGTTTGACGGCATCGACTTCGATTCACTCAGGCCGCCGCCGTGGTCAAACTTTTCATGTATCTTCTCATCCATGGGCGGACCCGAGAGTGTATCCAAGATGTAATGGTTGAATACACTTTCCTTCATTCGATCAAAGTAAGTTGCGACATGGAAAGATGAAGCCAGCATTTTAACTAAAACGATTTTGATGAACCAGATAATTGTACCCAGCAATACGGCCACTAATGCTTGAAACACTTTTCTCAGCATCTTGTTTTCCTTGCTGTGAACTTTCGCGTCGAACATGAAGGTGTAAGCAAGAAGAACTAGGCCTAGCCATATGCAGTTTTGGATGCTCTTCCTTAATCCATAGACGAAGTAAAGCACTTTCTCTCTAAGCATGAAGTTTCGTTCGATTAAAAAGACGGAAAAAGCAATCAACCAGCCGGAAACTAGGCGGCCACAAAAGGTGACCAACACCATTAGGCACCATTTCCAGATCTCAAGCCCCCATTTACGCTTTATCTTGAGAGACTCTATTGTGAGAGAACAGATCAAGCATGTCATTATGACAAAAAACAGAACCCATTCTATCAAGAGTCTCCAGTTCAACTTTTTCTTCTTCTTTTGGTGCTTCGGTTTCCCCTTTTGATCATCATCTTCGTCGGGCTCATCATTCCACTCTTCTTCGTCTTCATCATCATCATCAGTTGAAGATTGGTTGATAATATCGTCTTCAAGATCTTTGGACTCAGGGAAAGCCTGCTTGTGGGTATTGTTATTATTGAGTGGATAGTTATACTCAACAAATCGAGCTTTGGGTTTGGAGAAACTGAGGCGTTGTAGAGTTTTGGCTCTGGTCGGAACTTGGGCCTTTGGTTGTATGGCAGCGGCGGCGGCAGCCTGGTCCTTGAGCTCGACTTCCATTGATGGAGTTACAGGGTTGATTTGGAGAACCACGTGATCAGAGTTTGCCTTTTTCTCCATAATAACAACTAGAGTACTCTCTGGTTTTGTAGCTTGAATGGTTAAGTGCTTGACCACCCAAGTACTCTCTGATCTTCTCTTTATAGACTATAGTTGTAGAGTACGGGCCACTATTTTTTACTATAAGTCTATGCTCCTTATTGAATTGACATTAGCTTCTATTTATGGCCTTATGGGATATATGGACCGAACCGTACAATGCGATCCACTATTATGATATTGTGTGGTTAGAAGCATGTTGGGCCTTCAAAATAGAAATAAGGGAAGCGAAATTATTACGCACAACGTGTAAAATTGATTGCAACAACAAAAAAAAAAAAACAAGAAAAAGAAAAAGAGAGTATATGAGTATACTGGCACAAGGCATGTGTTGTCATAACAAATAAAAATGAACAAAATGACATGGAGTAAACATGTATATATAGCGACATTGCTCGAGCTGTATAACGTTGAATTTTTAAGAAAATGGAGATTTACCGAAAGTATTAAACACTTGGCCTCGCTCAGCTTGCAATGTTGTGTGGCACAATAGATAGGATTGTGGCTTTTGTGGCCATCAAGAAATTAAAGAAGAAAATCATAGAAGCATAGAAAGTGGTGAAAGTGGAGAAATTGAATACGATGGAAGGAAAACTAATAAGTTATGTTTGTTATTGCTTAAGGCTCCCTTCGCCCACATCTTCTCAATTGGTTAGACAAAAAGCGACTTAAAGTCACTGTTAGCCCGTCCCATGAAACAGAGCATGCAGCTTCACTTCGATTGGATTTGAAAGCGGCCGCACAACCATTCCATCTATAAGAAAATTAAGGCTATGTTTGGTGAGACAAAATATTTTCTGTTTTCATTCTAAAAAAATATCAAAGAAATCAGGTTGCCACACATATTTAGCCAATGAAAATGAGTATACTTTTGGGAAATGAAGATGGAATGGAAAACATTTGTATTTTATTTTAAATCACTCCATTTTCATTCTCATTTTGTAAAATTATGCTTATTTTTTTTTTACTAAAAAACTATACTTATTTTTATTGATACATTTCTTTGATATTTAAAAAAATATATAGAAAAGGAAAATGTCATTTACTACTACTAGCAAACATAAGTGCGGGCAAAAGGGCAAACATAGCCTAATTATCTGTGCGGGCAAAAGTAAAAAAACTCCTATACACTAAAAGGAGCCTAAGCCTAAGGAGGCTGCAATGTTGATAGTGTGACATCTAAAGTAACTAATATTCGTTATTAACAACCCAAAGTAACCTTTCTCACATCTGCACTAACAAATATTGGTAAACATAACACATACTCCTTTTCATATAATATTGGATTTCTTCATTACTTTGGCGTTGCAACATTTAAACATGTGACCAGGAACAGCATCTCTGCAATGTCAAACTTGTTTACCACTATATCCTAACGTAATCAAAAGAAACAGAACAACAGAAACGCAATTATATGCTAGTTCTGCTTATATGACTACTATATATGAGCAACAAAGTAAAATAAATTCAAAAAAAGGGACAAATTCTAAAGCTAGTCGATTCAGAATTTCTACTGCCAGACAAGCTTGAACAAATCAATTGGCTTTTCTAAACTAAAATCATCCTTCCGATCCCTTTGATCATCATCTTTCAACATTGACCTTACCTTGTCATCATAGTGGTGGCCGCAATAACTTCCATTGAATTCAAAAGCCTTCAAAAGCCTCACGAACAATTTCAGGTCATTGGTAGATTCATCATGCTTCTCCATCTCTTCCTTGTAAGACAAGAGAATTCGATGAGACCATTTTCTAAAATACCCAGCAACGAAATCACCGAAACCCCTTGGCGGCTTCTCGAGTATCGAAAGCATGGCTTCAGAGGTTCGAATGAAATCTTGTTTCCTCTCTTTCTCATCTGAAATTTGTTCCTTCAAAACAGAGTATTCAAGCTTAGGAACGAAATTCAGAACAGAATGCTGAATGTATTTAAGTACGTGAAGTATGGTAAACCGGTGGGGAACCCAATTTTGATCTTCTAAAATAGGAAGAGAAACCCTTCCATCTTGACGAAGTTTTGAATTGGTGAAAGAATGGCCGTAGGAATGGTAGAAAATTTGGGGAGGCTGAGAAGGATAATCGTGAGGAATAAAAATGTCGAAAAAGAATAAGCCATAACGATATGGGGTGTTTTCCAAACCGGAAATTGCAACTCTCATAAGATCGTATCTGGAAGAATAAACCCTAACGAAAATCCAATCAGGAAGACTTTCTTCCAAAATATATATCTCTTTTTCGATTGCTTTGGAAAAAGAGTTTTTGGGGAAAATTTGGGATTTTAGGCTTGATGATGTGAGTAAAGAATTGAGGAATCTTTTGTAGTGATGATCCTCTGGAGGATACTGATCAAATATTTCAAACTTCCTCAGCCGCATGAATTTCCTCTCGACTATGTCTTGTATTTCCTCAATTTCTCCGAAACTACTTCCGGTACCAGACATGGTGCCAGAGAAGAAAAACCAGTCAGGAAGACAGAGTAGGCTTGTAACTTTGAACACAAGTTACAATACTTTTAGCCCTAATAAGTTCTCAGAACTTCCAAGGACTCTCGGCTAAACGGCTAAACCTAAAAGGTAACAGAGTTTGACAAACACTGAAACAGTAATCTCTTTAATCTTTATCTATAGAAAAAATAATAATTTAATAACAATATTATATTATATTTTTCCTTTTTTTTTTTTGAGGTAATATTTTATTTTTCCTTTTAATTCTATGGGCTTTTGATTGATTTTGGGCACCGTTGTGGCAATTTGTTCGGGCTGTTTTAAGTTTACAAATGATCTTTTCATGGACATTCCTAACTATATAAACTTGTGAAATTATTCAAAGGAAACCAGCACATATATATAATGGAGTACATTTTGTAATGGTATCCAATTGTAGTACAGTACAATGACGAAGATCAATCCATCATTAGGGAAAAGAAAACCTGCATGGCTGCACTAATTGGCATCAATAGGTGTTAAAAGAAAGAAGCAAACAGATCCCTCTTGTAAGATTATAAGCTTTACTTGTTGTTTGCAGGCAGGATCATAAGACATGGTATTACATTTATTAATAGTAAAATTGTAAAGAAACTTGCATAAATAGTGCGATCAAACAAAATCATACAAATTCAAAAGGGAAAGTTGAAATTAATAAGGTAAATAACTGATTTCCCCAGGCAGTGAAACTAAGGTCTCCTTGAAATTAATGACGTCTTCAAATCTACCTACTATTCCATATTGCTCCTTTGTTTTTTGGGCCTTGGTATCATAGCAAATAATCCTTCTGTTTAAGTAATTCCTTCTGTTTAAGTAATTCGTATTTACAAGTAGAACTCGTCCATTATTTTCGAAGCTAATTACTTGAAAATCATCTATTGTCTCATGTTCTACAACTTGTACCTGTATGGTAAACTGTTTAACCCAAGACTCGGCTACACCAAATTCCTTCATCACCCATACGTCAAACTTGCCTTCCTCTACAGAAATCAAAGAAACCGAATCCTCATATTCTCTGATCACAGCTACTCGATGACGATCATATTCATAGTTAATTGGAACCTTGGTTTCTTGAACCACCTCCTCCTCAAACTTGTATGACAATAGCATGTACTGTACATGTGGTGAACTGATATGTACTCCTTGTTGTAATTCTAAGATTCCCAACCAATGACAAGCACCATTGATGCACGTGCTACGCAACTTATTATGCGCTTGCGCGCGCCAGTGCGAGTAGGGAAAAGTAATTGCTGTGGTAAAGTTTTTGATCTCCCACAAGTTTCTTCTGACGCTGTAAACTTCAATTTGGTATGGACGGGCAGTGTTGCAGTCTGAAACTGAAACTCCAATTTGTCTATACACCATCTTTACAACCTTATAGTCATTACTTTTAGGGCATAATCCAAAGCCCCAAAAAAAGGAGTAACATGGAAAATTTTCAAACGTGTGTATAATAGCAGGAGAAAGCGTTAGTCGCATGATTTTCTTTTTTCTTGTTGAAGGGTTACAAATATGTATCACCTGAACCATAAAGGGGTCGCAAGAAACAAGACGGAATTGACAGATTAATCCATCGCATGACCCAACCGTAATTGCTTCGCGATTCTGCATATAAAGAGTTTCCCCTGAAATCTTCTTCCCTCTGAGACTCCACTTGACGTATTCGGGATTATTCGTATAAAGATCATCATTATAGAGGAGAAACCCACAATCGTTTTTCTCAAACTGATTTACATGCAAGGCTATGAAAGTAGGGTCTTCAATCAGAATTCGCCAAGCTTTGCACACACACTTGAATCGGAGGAGACTCTTCACCGGCAACCTTGACAAAATTTCTTCCACTGGGAGTTGATCGGCTAAGGTGCAAATTAGATCCTTATTTTTTTTCGTCATATCGATATGTTGGATGGGAAGGCTGCGCTAACTCTATTTGGAACGAACAAATAAATTGACGATTTCAGCCTTTCAGGGTAGGATTTTATATAGGGCCGGTTGTAGTCAAATCCCAAATCATAGTAGGAGAAGACTTTCTGTTTGATATATGGATTAGGACCATTAATTACTTAATAATAATCAAGTTTTGTTGCTATTTAATTAACAACTAAATTCTTGTATTGATTCCAAAAGTTTGGCTAGACACATGTATATGGCCAAACCTAAAAGGTAACAGACTGAACTCTGAAACAGTATTCTTTAATTTTTATATAGAAAAAATGATTTACTAACAATATTATATTATATTTTTCCTTTTAATTCTATGGGCTTTTGATTTTGGGCACCGTTGTGGCAATTTGTTTGGGCTGTTTAAGTTTACAAATTATCTTTTCATGGACATATTCCCAACTATATACTCTAATGCTAGGTTAGTAGAATAATTGATCTATTTTGCCCGCATTTATCAATTGTTTTTTAACCAACACATGTTGTTGGATTGAGTGCCCCTTAAGCAAGATCTCAGGTGTAGCTCGACTCGACTCCAGATTAGTCGAGACCCAATGTGGTCATTGGATAACTGGGGTAATACCAAAAACAAATTTATCAATTGTTTCCCTACTCTCATTAGAGGTAAAACAGAAGTTGCAATAGCTAATACCATAAAAGCAGAAACGGCTTCAATTCTGGCCAATAAATTAAATCACAATTGGCAGGACATTCACTGATTATCACAGTTTGAAAACATGTACTATAATCTATAAAGACAAAAATGGATTTTAACAGAAAAATATGAGGGACAAGAATAAGATACTATATCAGACTGTCAATGCCTTACAAAGAATATTATATTTATAAATTAACAAAACCATATTATTGGAAGGCTAATTCTTCAATCGAGGAATATAAATTTAGAGATTCTTGATTTCTATGCATATCTAGTCTCTGTTTCTGTATGCAGTATGTGGAACTTCCATCTTTCAGCTCCTATTCATGGAGAGTTGGAAGAATGATTATATTAAACCAGGCAAAAGAGGCGTTTTGTTACCGTGACTTGACCTGGAAGCTGGAACTCTATGTTATCTTGAACTGCTGTTAGAGGAATACCAGAGTTTTTTCTGGCATACTAATATCTTCTCCTTCTCCACACCATACTCAGTGTCTTCTTTGCGGCAACCCCACTTCATTCCCTTTGCTATGGTGGCGATAGCATCCACGAAATAGCTGGATTCCCGGATCAATACATAACCACTAGGGCGCAGGATACGGTCCATCTCCAAGAGCACGTATTTCATGTCACACCTGACAAAACAACAATGATCTTCAGCATGTACCAGCAATAATAGTTCAAAATCATCTCTGTACATTAGCAATGCGTTCTAAAGGAAAATTTCTTATACCAAGTAGCTTACCTAACTTCTAGACTGCCTTATAATAATAATCTAATATACTCATAGAAGGATAAAAATGAATCTTAAAAACTATATATTAAATGAGAATATAAGTCCAATGTCTACCTGTGGCTCTCAGCAGTGAAGAGGCCATCAAGGTGGAGGAGATCATATGTCCGAGGATATGTTGAAAATGCTTCACACCTGAAAAAGAACAAAGACAAAACAAAGTTATCGCCTCGTAAAACCTAGCATCAAAAGTGCAAGTATGCTCAGTCTCAGAGCTAAATATGCTCCAAATGCAAGCCAAAGATTCACAGTTTTATATAAATGCTTTTGAAATTACCAATCATGATAAGTTCCAATGAGACCGCGATCATAAACCACAGGTAATGTGTTGGCAGCATAGGAAGAGACAACATTCATGACCCACAAGGGATCCTCAATAAGAGATGTAGCGAAACCTCCATAAACTGTGTTCATGTCCATCACATTTCTTATCTTATCAGTACCAAGTGCAGGGAGTAACTTCTTGTAGTGCTTGGCGCGCACCTTCCACTTGCTATCATCATGCTTCAAAGTACTGGAACTACCACCGTGAATATCTGAAATGCGTTCAGGGGCAACCCCTAACCTCTGTGGCCACTTTGGCAGGGAGTCCAAGGCAGTTTTCTTATACTTTGAATTTGGAACAACGACACATGAACGGAGAGGAGTGTACCATGCAGAATCTGGTTCAACACTGTCATCGCACTTAGCTGGGTAGACATCGGGTTCAGCAAGCTTCTCGTAACAAGTATTATCTGAGGCTTTTTGCCACACAGCAATATCATCCTTTTTGGCATACAATTTAAAGCACATTGAAGTCAACAAGTCTGTCAACTTCTCATAATCAGATTTTTGCTCTTCTATAGTTGTATTCCATCCGCGCCAGCGATTTTCATAGTTCACAGGAGGGCCAGACAATACCCAAAAACCACCAGGACGGAGAATGCGATGAACTTCAAGGAGATAAATTCCACCTGAAAGCAAGAGTGTCTAATTTTTAGAAACTGAAACTGGCAACCTCAAGAAGGTGCTTATGTTAGTTCATATGAAATCAAAATTTTAAGTATTAGCAGAGTTGAGTCTAATAATTTACCAAATTCAGTCCATGGGATAAGGCATCTTGAGCAATGAGCCATATCAAATGAATTTGAAGGGAAAGGAAGGCGCTGCGTGGAAATGACACCAAGGATAGCAGGAATTCCTCGTTCCAATGCGAACTGGACCTGAGCCTCATGATTATCTCTTGGAGCAAGAGAAACTGTCAGAATTCCACGGTCTAATAGATCACCTCCCCAACTTGCAACCTGGAAATGAATCAATGAAAGAATTCAAATTTAGAAAAGAAAAATGGCAGAGAAGAAAAGTAGAAAACAAAATGGAGTATGTTACCTACCCCACAACCAGTATCAATTGCAGTTCGAATTGTGCCATCACTCATCTCAGGAATCAGATCTTGCATCAAGTCCACATATGCACTAACTCCTCTTGGAAACATAGTACCACCACCAGGAAATATGAACTTGTCCCCCTCTTTCCTCAGCCAATTCTGATTAGACTTCTGCTTGTTGATCCAATCATATGGGACATTCCTGCAAACCAGATCGACATGTTATAAAATAAGTTCATAATTTAAGAAACCAATTGACCCCTCTCAAAATAAATCAGCAAAACCAGGAAAAGAGTATTAACATACTTGTACCAACATTGATCTCGGCTTTTCGGCCATCTGATAGGTGGCTTATACCCATTGGGAGGTGGAACCAAGCATTCCTTCCTCTCAAATGGTGGAGGGCAGTGGCGTTCCAAGAAAGTAAGACGATGATTACCATACTTCCTCCATCTCTGTAGCGATTAACATAGCTAATTAGTCATTAGTAGAGAAATCTAACTTCAAGCAGTGACATTATTAAAGAAATTATCATTTCTTACCCTTGGATCTGTACATGGGGTGTAATCTTGATAATCAATGCTGCATTCTTGAAAGGAAACTGATTTGATTTGAAGTGGGTTTACTGCGGCTTCCTTCGGAGAAGGAACTTGCCTGGAAACATCCTGGATGGTGTTGCCCTCCAATTTATTTTTCTCAGTTGAGAAAATTCCACCAAGATAGAAAGAAAATCCACATAGCACAATGACCAGCAATGTTGCAGGGACAGGCTTAAACCCTTTATCCGGATGGGAATGATACTTTTCGTCTTTGAGCTTCATGCTTTCAAGGATAATTAATTACTGCATTATCAAAAGCGCACAATTAGTCAAAACTCAACAATGCTCACAAATTCATTTCTCAGAAACAGGGGAACAAGTAATTAGACCCAATTATAAGATACATTAAACAAAATCTATCAACAATATACAGAGACATGAGATGAACGTACTAAGGGTATTTTTACAGTTTGAGAATTACAGAGACTGGAAAAATTTTGCAACCAACAAATAGTGCAAATTTTTACTGAATTTAGCATTTTAGGAGGCAGAGAGATCCAAA
The DNA here is from genome assembly GCA_001974825.2 of Corchorus olitorius. Taxonomy (NCBI): domain Eukaryota; kingdom Viridiplantae; phylum Streptophyta; class Magnoliopsida; order Malvales; family Malvaceae; genus Corchorus; species Corchorus olitorius. The sequence goes on along the minus strand of AWUE01016255.1, from coordinate 228,609 downwards.
TAATGGGTACAAAAAGTATCCATCAACCCCAGAAAGAGAAAGGAAAGGGAAAGCGAAACCACGCTCCAGTTCAAACATCAACCAACCCAGCAAGAATTAAATTAAATGTAGATCTCTGTAAGCAATCCTGACCAAAAGACACGACCGTGAAAGCTGTAAAAATCCGAAGATCTAATATTTCCAACTACTACCGACATGTAATGCTTATTACTTGTCACTTTTGCCTTTAAATCTTTCACATGATATAGGGACCCAAAACCCATTTCAAACTTGAGCCGTCCTTACAGGGTCCCATTCGTTCCCACAGAGTCAAAAAGGCCACAGCGAAGTTATTGATTTCTCACCACCCAGCATGAAACGCCAAAAGTAGAATAAATAACAAACACAACATGTAATTTCTATAATTATTTCCTTGACATGGAAGAAAAGGTTGAATGATTTCATTGTGTTTGCAGGCCAATCAACTGTTTATCACCAGAATTATCATTAGCTTCATTGACCTCATGAACAACAAGTAATCAAATTAACAAAATGCATCATTCATACCCTTGAAAGCGAAGCATAAGACTTCCAGCAAAGAAAACCACCCACAAAACAGAGAGAAGAAGAAAGGAGGAAACAGAAATTGTTTTGACTAGTGATTAGAAATAATATTGGTTTACATCTAATAATAGTAGTATTTTAGCAGAGAGAAGAACCACAATTTCATGTCATTCATAATCAACTAAAAAAGGAAATGGAAACAGAAAATAAGCCTCACCATTGAAAAAAAACAGTCAGATCTAATGGAAGACACAAAAGCCAAAAAGAGAAAAAAAGAAATACAGTAAAGCAAGTACAAAGCAAACAGAATGAAGAATGAAGGGAAGATCTGATCTGACACAAGAAAACCCAGAAAAAGAAACACCCAAGTACCAAAAGAAGAAAGAGAGATTGAAGTGAACTATATATGATCTGGTTATTGTACCTTTCTGAATTCTCTACAAAAACTCTGCTCTGTGTTTTATCTCAGTTATGGTGGGGCGTTTGACGTATAAAAAAACAGAGAATGAAAATAGAAACTCCCTATGTCAAAGGAGAAACAGAAACCCCAAGGAAAGAGAGAAAGAGCTAAGCATTAAACTCACTGAGATCTTGCTCTTGTTCTTGCCACAAACTTTTTAAAGTTTAAAAACACTGAAACAACTCAACCTTAAATAAGAAAGGGGGGACTCCCTTCTGCTTCAGTCGCCCTCTGTTTCTGCCTCGCTGTCTCCCCTCGCTTTCCTTCCTTCCTTCTTCACTTCATTCTTTTCTATTATTTTCTCGTTTAGAATTAATTAATATACTACTTACCGTAGTAGTATACACTAATAAATTAATTATTTCTTTATTTAAGTTGTTTTACTTGCACATTTTTTAACCTTTTTGCCTACTTTGGTTAAAGACAGCACAGAACAGACAGGAATGATTTATAACACGCAGAAAATTTAGATGTGGGAATTTTTTTTTTTTACTATATAAGGAGTATTATTAGTATAATATATAGTAAGTTAAATATCCTATCACTACATGCCACGTAAGGGTCAAAGAGAATCTCGTTGCCTTGTTATGTTCCTCTTCTTGTCTTTGGCAAGATTTTTAAAGGCTGGGAGCGATGGCTTATCTTTACGATTCCTTTACCCTTTTTCAGGGCCCTTGAAAAGATACTTCCCCTCGTCTCTTTTTTTCCCTCTCTTTTTCCCTCACAAACTAACAATTCCATCGACTTTTCTCCAAATACTACAGTTTGGCAGTTTCCACTCTTCAGGAAAAAGAAAAAGAAAAATCTACTAATTTTTTTTTCTAATGTCATAATAATATAATAAATTTTAAATTTCTAGATTGATGATAGTATTTCCTTGGTCAACAATTTCTTTTTCTTGTTTGAAAATGAAAAAAATTGATAAGACTTTAACCATTTTGGATTGGATAACACAAGAGTCAAATTTTGAAAAGAGAGAGATGAATTTATACCTAATTAATTGACATTTTAAATTCAAAAATAAGACTTTCAAAGATTTAAAATGAAAAACCAATAAAATTCCAATTTATCTTCTACTACATGGTTAACACATATTTTCCTGTTAGTAAGAAAAATTAAGAATATTAGCATTTATCAATATTCGGTTAATTTTTGTTTTTTAACAAATTAGTACCAGCTAGTAGAAATGGGAAAAAGGAATTTGAAAGCCTATGAATAAATAAATCCAAAATACTTATAGTAACTGATCAACTAATCAATTAATGCAAAGACACACGGCAAATCCCGTGAGGGCGTCCACAGGATAACATCCATCCCCTACTAGGCTACTATTTATAAGAGCCTGTGACGGACCGACGGTGCTGCATTTTTTACATTAAACTACTAATTTAATTTAGTTTTATGTAATTTAGTATATACTATATAGTACTACTATATATAGATACTTATATTTATGTATAGTACTACTATATTATTATAGTTGTATTAAATTAAATTAAAAAGACAATGACTTTAAATTTTTCGATCTTGGTTTTAGTGAGCATAAAGTCACAAAAACTGACGCTAAATTCTGGACTCGTGTTTCGATTTTGTAACTGTAGCAGTAGTATTAATATAGTAGTATGGTCTTTTTTGGTTGCAATCATTTTGTCAAACACTTGGTGGCACCGACATCCCTTTTTAACCCGTTGATATTATACCTACCAATTTTCACTGAAACAAAGGAAAAAAAGATAAAGAAGCGGCCCTTTTATGACTCTCCCTATTCCCTAACAACAACTTTGGACTTTTGGGGCAAAACAGAAACCCAATTGTGGGAGTTACTTTCGATTTCTTCTTATTTCCACTTTGTTTATTTGAAGGCGCATTGATTCTACATATCCATGTGAAATGTGAAATTAAGGCCTTTGATTAGTTTGATTGCTTATTCACATTTGTATTTTATTCGTCAATAATAAAAAAGACTTCATCTAATAAGAAAATCAATATTTGCACTTTATATACACATTGAGTTGCACAGCGAAATATATGTAAAAAAAAGTTGTAGGTTATCCCATTCATAAGGTAAATTATTTATTTAATTTTTTTTTAGAATTCCTCAATGCTGCGGGAAGAGCCGGAGCTTGCAGTCGACAAGGATCTATACCTCTCTCCTAACAGATACATTAAATTTTCACCTACAAATTTGTCGAACTTATAAATCCGCCTATCAATATCTGTGGAGGCTCAAATCCAACTACTTTCATTACAAATCCAAATCTTTTGATTTTCATTAGATATCTAAAACTTTACTCTAATTATAATTCAGCTTTGATCCAGGTCACGCACCTAACTTTGATACAAGAGTCTACCAACGGAGCGACTGTGTAGCAAAATCTCAAACATGAGATTTACTTAAATTGGAACGAATCGTTTACAATTTGATCAAGATCACGACGTAATACATATCTTTCCTAGCTTTTGACTATATTTACATATGCATGTCCTCCCCATTGACTTCCTAAACTATGTCCGATATATATGGTTATTTTTTTTCTTTTTAACTTCTTGAGCGCCTAATGGATTTTTACCCTTTTTTTTGGCATAAGAATAAGAACATATCTAATGCTTACGTGTGACGGTGTGAACTTTGACAACACTTCTAAGTCAATATATAAGTCAAATGGGGAAACTTAGTAATTTAAAAACAAAACAAAACTAAAGAATTATTTTACTACATCAAACAATTAATAAGAACATCGTAAAAGTACCCAAATATAAATGAAGAAGATATAGCCTTGATAAGAACCAGATAGATAACTTTTTTTTTAAAAAAAAGTACTAGATAAATAGGTCCGAGGTGACCACTTACAACACCATACCTACATGTTACCTTTACATATTTTAAATCGGCATAAATGTCACTTTGCACCCTTAAGTTTATACAAACTGTCATTTTGCACCCGATTTTTTTATTTTAATCAAAACACACCCTAAATTTTTATTTTTGTGCCATTTTGCACCCTCCGTCACGGTAGGACATGACGGCTCCATCACGGCGGCTGACATGGCATGCCACGTGCACTAAAAATGACACATGGCACGCCACATGTACAAAAAGGGCACGTGGCATGCCACGTGTTAGGAATACCGCGTGTCACGTGTCTTTTTTGTCCATGTAGCATGCCGCGTCGGACGCCGTGACGGATCCGTTTGTCCTAACAGGCCAAAAAATGACATGTGGCATGCCACGTGTTAAAATGCCACGTGCCACATGTCATTTTTAGTGCACGTGGCATGCCACGTCAGCCGCTGTGATGGAGCCGTCATGTCCTACCGTGATGGAGGGTGCAAAATGGCACAAAAATAAAAGTTTTAGGGTGCGTTTTGATCAAAATAAAAAAAATTGGGTACAAAATGGCAGTTCGTATAAACTTAAGGGTGCAAAGTGGCATTTATGCCATTTTAAATCAAAGAAAAAGTTATAGTGTATGTTCCGGGTAGAATGAGAGATGAGATGATAGATCCAATTAGAACCTATTAGGTTGCATCAAGTGATAAGCGGTTTGTTCTAATTTAAGCATGTTTTAAGTTTGAGACCTTGTATACACAGTGATCCCCATTGGTAGACTCACCCACCAAACTCAGGTGCATGACCCGGATCGAATTCGGATTAACGGAGCAAAACTCTGAATACCGAGTGAGAACAAAAAAAAAGATAAATCAAATTAGATGATGATTTATACGTATAGAAATAATGAATCATATAGCACTTATATACATAAATTATCATCCTAATTAATAAATGAGTACAAAATTATATCACTGATGTACCAATTCTTCTTTAGTATGAATGAATCGTGCATATTTTGTAGCTAGAATGAGATATTTCTGTATACACATTGAGATTGACTTACATAAGTCACAATATATATATATATATATATTGCGATCTCATATTGCCTATTGGTATTTTTTATGCTAGATAATATTATAGGATGTATCATGTATGTATAATATTGAGGTCCGTTTGGGTCCTTTTGGAAAGAAAATTGATGGTATTTGAATGAAAAGCGGTGGAACCGTGTGTAATGTATGACTTTTCAGAAGAGAAAAAATGAGAGGAAACGTTGCTTCTTGCTTGTGATTGTTAACAGACCGACGCAACGCACGTCTTTGTCATTTTTCTCCCTTTTTTTTTCATTTTACAGCTAAGAATTTTAACTTTTAAAAAAGAAAAATTAAGAATCTCTAAATCACCGACATTTGTCTATAATTGACTTTATTCTTTGTTCTCGTTAGTATATTAGTATCAATTTATTTATTTATTTTCCCCACCCAGCTATGCATATGCTCCGTTTATCCTTCTTTTCTTCTATACATAAATTTTAAAAATAAATGGAACCAAAATAAAGGAAGATGAAAATGCACGGTAATGTTCTTTAAAGGCACCAATTTGAATAATTTTTTTATAAGATTCCATTTCTAAATTAATCATCCTCAATCATAGCAATTATCATATTATTATATATATATATATATTCTGACAAAGTGTAAATTTTTTAAAACCATTTTTAATCTACTAGGTATAAATTAAATTTGATTTAAATTCCTCGTTAATATAATTTATGAATAAATCTTTCTTCAAGAATCACAGAGGTGAGTGATAAAGCCAACAAAACTGGTTCCATGCCGACAGGAAATCAGGATCAAATTTACTGCACTGCAGTGCAGTCTGTAGGATCCCATTTTTTCTATGGAGTAATATATTACTTTCTCCTCTCATATTATTTGTCTATTTGTTTATTTTGACCATATCACGAATATTAAGAAAGTTAGTTAAAACACAAAATTTTATAACATTTTTATCATATTTTATAATATTATCCTTAACTTTACTTAACATGTATATATTTCTTTTCCCACATTTAATAGGGATAAAAATTTAATCGAAAGTGTTTTAATTATTTAAATGAGTGTTAATTCTATTAGAATCATTCTAAAAAGGGTTGGTTTTAGGATTTCACTAAGATGGTGCTACCTAATCAAATTTGAATTATCATCAAATCCTAATTTACACCCTACCACACCTAATTAAATTTTTATTAATTACTTAATCTCATCCTAACCTTAGTTAAAATTGAATAATTTTTTTAAAAAATTTTATTTTTAACTTATACTTTTTTTTTTTACTTGCACCGTGACTTTTTAATAAATTTTATTTATTTTTTTAACTTATAATGTGACTTTTTATTTTTCACATTAACATTGGTTTTGAATAATAAATAGATTTTTTTCTTTACTAGTGGTAAATTAATTTGATTAGTTTAGAACAAACCCAAATTAAGTCATGAGAAAAATAATTATATTTTTTTTGTTTACTATTAGGATCGTGTTTGTTAATCCTGATTTTTAGCTAAGGTTAAGATGAGGTTAAGTAATTAATAAAAATTTAATTAAGTGTGGTAGGGTGTAAATTAGGATTTGATGATGATTCAAATTTGATTAGATTTGATTAGGTGGCACCATCTTAGTGGAATCCTAAAACCACCCTTCTTAATAGAATTTAATTTTTATTTAAATAAACAAATAATTTGAGACAAAAAAATTCAAAAAAGCGATAGATAATATGAGGCTGGGGAATACTGTATAATTTTTTTTTTTTTGCACCAAGGAATACTATATAATTTAGTGTGCGTGTATATACATATAGCTTCATACATAAATCTTTTCCCAAGGCTCCTGAAATTCAATTAAGGTCAAGGGTTTTATTATTTACTATAGCTTAGTTTCATTTGTTACACATAAATTACTAAAGACTTTAGAGTCAGACATAGATATATAGGTTATAGGTAGACATTGAAATAGGATTTGGCCAAAAGAAAAGACAGAAAAAGGATTTGAATTTGAAATTTAAGCAAAACCATATCATCCAGTAATAGACTACTATAGAACCTCAGTTTCAGACAATGACGGAAAGAGGGAAGACTATTCAAATTAACGGCTGTCTCTTTTTTCCGATCCGATAAAAATCCCCTTTGGAGTTTAGCTCCAATTGCACCATTCATCATCACTCTTATGCTTTCAATGGTCATTTTTATACATTTAGATTAATTTGGCTTTACTGTTGTCTTTTCCTACTTCAATATTTTTGTGTTTTCCCATGTGTATTATAACTTTTTTACGTTTGTGTTTGTGTGGATTTTTTTTTTTGGAATGACATAATTTTTAGCTAGAAAAAAAAAAAAATAAGCAGGTGAACCGTGAACTTTTGGCTCAATGGTATCTGGGTTTTGTGTCATCTTATTTGTGAATTTTGTGTTTTGTGAGTTCGTTGGGATTTATTGGTTCCTTAGCATCATTGGTTTGGTTTGTCTTTGTGAATTCTCATTTGATGTTGGTTCATATATAAGGAGAGATTTGATTGCAATGAGATGATCGATTTTTTTTATATATATAATTAGGGTAATTATTTGATATACCGGCGGTGTAAATTTTGGACTCCACAAGCGGGTTGTGGAGTTGACACATGTCTATTTTTTGAATTAATTAAGTTTTAGATATTTCAATCTAGTCCCTAGAGGACACATGTCACCCTTCAGGACCCGCTTGTGCAGCCTACTAAACTTCACCGCCGGTGTATTGTATAATTTGCCATATGATTAATCAATTTTATAACCGAATATTCGTGCCTTGTTTAAATACATTATTATACTGACCAGGAAACCAAAATGATAAATAATAATAATAATGCTAATATATTGATGATTTAGAGTTTCCTAGCCTTGCAGTTTAAGCTAGCAAGGGCTAATTTGGTTACTACAGTATATATATATGTGGCTCTGTCATTGCGTATAATGACATATCTGTCATTTTTCATTTGTCGTTGTTGCCTCCATTTCTTTTCTTATTCTGAATCTTATTGTTCAAGTATATATATATTAAAAAAACAAACTTTATTAAACATGAACATTATAGTATATATACTTTAGATAAGAAAAGAAACCAAATTATCTTTGATCATACAATTTTGTAGGGACAAAGTACGGAAAATCCGACCTATATAATTAAGCTAATTATTACTAGATATTATGTTAAATCATCAAATATGTGGTTCTTAATATTTTATATGAAGGAATGAACATTAATCAAGCATAATCTGATCATCTCGATTAAATTGCTGGTTGATCAAAAGACCAATAAAAATTCAAAATTATAATAGTACTGCTACTGTATTATTTGATAACTACGAATATATATGCCGCCTCTCCACTTGATCAATAAATTAGTACTTCATCCTTTCCTTTTCTCCTTTCTTTTCAAGATCTCTCAATTGCTTTCCATCTGGCCAATTATTAAAACTTAATAGCACAAAATCCAAATTTGGGTTTCATTTTAATTCCTATATATAATTCGAAGAAAAATAGGATGAAAACAAAACAGAATTAATAATGTTTGACTTACTTCCCAAGACACTTTGGCCCTCATGATTAATTATTAGACAATCGTTTAATTGCCTTAGAAATTACGCTTGAAAATGCTTCTTTAATTAGTTTGGGTCTCTAATCATCGAAGAGACTTTGATCATAGGTTTGGAGAGAGACTCTCAATCGATCTCAACTCCCCCAAATTTAATTTCTTCACATTTTATTAATGTGAATTCATCATCTCTATGTATATATGTTTGAGATGAAAGTATTGGGTATCCATGCAAAAGCATGAAAATGTGATGGATAGAGCTTAATTAGGTAAAGAATTGAATGATTTCACATGGGTTAGGGGCACTAAACTGGCCCCGCCCACAAATGACAAATTAAAGCTAAAAAAAAAAAAACCATCTTTGAATAATAAAGCCCAGATGGTGATTGACGGTGAGATCAACACGTTTATTACAACCAAAAAGGAGAAAAAAAAATCCAAACAATGGAGACCTAGCTACGTGACTGATTAGCACGTAATTGGAGCTGTCGCTATTCATGTTGTTATGAATGTATGAATGAATGAATGATATATGTATTGGAAAAGCTTAGAAGCTGCTATCACATGCCATGTTCTCCCCCCCATGTGCCCCATGCCCTTCAATAATTTTCTGGATCTAATCTCTTTTGCCTTTTGGCTCTTGGCAATTGCAAATTCCCTCATTTTCTTTCCATATTATGGGTGTTGAGTACTACTATTTGACTCTGCCCTTTTCTTATATAAAGTTAATTAGTACAAAACCCATATTCTAATGTACCCAAGGAAGGTGGGATGCATGTCTTTCACCACCTAAATCAATAGTTGAAATTGTCGTCGGACTTGAGAAAATATCACAAGATTCTAATTAATTTCTTATCTCTTTGCATGTTCTTCGTCTTACGGGCACCGATTATGGAAATTAATCAAGGGTTGGATGCATGAGACAGCCCGAATTTATCTTAAATTGAGATGTTTTATTATGACGCAGATTCAAATGACTAATTATTAGTATTTATTATTATCGATGTGTAGAATTTTTGGTCAATCTTGATCAGGGTAGTCCAAGGGGATCTTTAGAGTTATTGAATCCACCTATAGGGATTCTACCATTGTTAGAACATGATGTTGCTGGTATTGTTATTTGGAAAACTTAGCTGACTTTATCGGCGTCTTATAAAAAAAAAAAATGCAACTCCTATCTAGTCACAATTGGCAACATGTAATCTTGCCCCTGAATAGTGAATAGAAACCAATGCGATGCTTGCTTGCATTTCTGTGTATAATCTTGGTTAGGGCCTAATTCATGTTGTTGGAGTCTTTAATGTTAAATAGGAATATATTTACTTATATTACACTCATATGTATATATACGCACATTTCTAATTACCCCATCAATTAATAAGTATTGTTTTTTCGACAGAACAGAACCAATTGGATTGGGATATATGTTTACAAAAGATATATCTACTACAGCTTCCAAATTGCAAGGCCTCTACAGTTGAAATGAAACGTTAGATCTAAAGATCATCACCCTTTAACTAGAGATTATAACACATTTTAAAATAAAACGGACAGCAGACAGCAGCAATCCATCTCTTCTGTTTCTCTTACTATTGTTTTTGTCTTTTTCTTGGGAATAGAGATCCCTCTAATTTTCTCCTTTTGAATTCCCTTCCTCCCGACTTCTCGGGGATGATTTCTTGCTACTACTAGGAATATTATACAAATTCTAGTAGTAATTTATTGCAATCTTTGAAATTAGCAACCAAACCCAGACATGAGCACGCTATCGACAACATTTCATTTCAACTCATTCATGTTCTCCATGTGCATATAGGACTATATACATTTTCAAGCCCACACACCTAATAAACTAAGCAGAGACTCAGGAGGCAGAATGTATAAAATTAGTAATATCCATGTACTTTTTGCTGTTAAATGTACTTCAAAAGGCCTCCCTTCCTTTTCCAGGTAGTAACTGGAAAAGCGGAAATTATTATTATATTATTATTATTCATAAAGATGAACAGCATGTGTAGTAAATTTTACAGGAAACAAGTCTCCCGCAATATGGAAGTAGATTGGCTAACACTAGGACATGTAAATTTGCTTTTCTCACCATAGATACCATGGCATTAGAGTAAGTATTCCAAAAATCAAAGCATCAGATTTTGCTCCGGCCACACTCATAGTGTTAGTCAACCCTTTTGCATTGACATCAATGGCACATGCTGTTTGATGAAGATGGTCTCCCCGGCTTTACCAGAACAGGCCCCCAGCTAGTTCCTTCTCTACCACAACTATGGCTTGCGGGAACACAGTCAACCTGGCTGAGATCATTGTGGCCAGCCAAAGCAGCAGTAATTGCGGTCTGAGCAGGCATCTTCTCCCTCTCAAGCACAGTTTTCAGTCTGTACCTTTCAGCCCTTGAGCCAATAACCTGCCCCAGGATAGAAGCCCCAATGGTCAAAGCCATAGCAGTTTTGGGCATTAAGACTGACTTCCTAAGCATGGCTATGAAGGGCACGGCTGCATGCACAGCTGCAAACCATGATAATGAAAACTTTTCAGTGTGCTCCCTCCAGACACCCAAAGGTACATTAACTGCCATGCCTAATAAAGCAATAGCAAGCATCTTTGCAGGAAGTGGCTGAGGTCGTAAATTTTTAACAAGTGCAGTGCGTGCTAGGGCAGCCCTTGCAGCAACTACAGCAGGGGGGCATCTAAGCTTCACGCCAGCTGGGGGCTGAAGTGCTGTTGCCACAAGTGGTAGGACACGACTCACTGCTCTGTAAGATTTTGCAATGGGGCAATTCCCAGTTTGTAACCACTCATTTCCAATTGCATCATGGTTTGATGGATTTCCTTTCTGGAAAGATCAGTATAAATGTCAGAATCAGTGGATTTGCAGTGCTTAATTGGTATTAGAATCATCTGAAGAGGCACAACTGATATTATGTTACATTCTGCTGAGCATGCATAATTGGAATAATAAAGTACTCTCTGCAAGACATCAATGAAGTTCATAACAAATCTAAGACATCCCTGTAGAAACTATAAGTTCAAACCTTCCTATAGGTTTTGAAAGATAGGTAGCTCAAAACTTCATGTTGCCATGCCTCAATTGTTCTATTTAGGCTGGTCCAGTTCTTACTAGTAAAAGTCCCCTGTGCAATAACATTTCATTTCATCTCTTCTCCCCTTATCTCTCAAATTCTTCGAATCATACCCCTAAACTAAGACATTGCATTTAGCATAGGAATGTTGATTACCTGAGAAGAGGGTTCTTGCTTGTTGGATGAGTCAAATTTCTTTTTTTGGTTCTTCTGTTTATCTGAGAAGGGACCAAAGCTGAATGGCCCTCCAGCACCAAATGATGACAGACTGATTGTTGCAACTTTTCCTGCTAAGGGGTTAAACTGGGGGGTAGGCTCCTCTTTAAGACTATTACAGCGAACATCAGACCTCCCCGAGAGTGGTACAATGCCATCCTTCCCATGAAAGAGCTTAAATGCCATATCAAAATTTGGACCATCTTCAAATATTGGACCTCTTCCACCCTGTACCTGCAGAATATAAATAGAAAAAATCAACTCGGGTGCAGGGAAAGACCTACTTTGTAATTCAGAATGCATTAGTTGCAGACAAGAAGAACAAAAAGGGCTAAGAGTACTTACAGGGAGGGGGAAATTCAGTGAAGAGAAAGAAAAGTTGGTCGGTTTGTTGATGTTCCTAAGAAATGGGCAACTCCGAATGTCCCTTTCAGTAAAGGAGCACTCAGAGTCAGAAGAGTCATCATTAATTCCTTTAAACCAGAAGTCCATTGTTTCCGGGAACCCAACAGAGTTTTACCTGCGAAGAAAGAAAGCCTCAAAAATTCAGAAAATAATGTTTGGATAGCCGGTAAGCTAGGGGAAATGCCTCCATTTTCCAAGACGAGATCATCATACAAGGCATTACAATTGAATTGCCCCCAAAAGCACCAAGGAAAGCACACACCTAGAAATGTTAATGGCAAGAAGAAAAGCCAAATGCAAAATAACTGGTTGTCGATGGTTCTTACTTCGATATATCCAGTTTCTTATAGAATACTTGAACTAAATGCAGAAATTACATCAAATTATTCAATAAAAGTTCAAAAAAAAACAACAATACTAACAAACAATTATGGAGAAAGCAAAAGGCAAACCCTAAGAATTCATCATAATTCAAAAATTATTAGAATAGAAAGAGGAAATGAGAAAAAAGATGGGAGAAGAAATCTTAAGATGAAGCTAACTCACCTAAGAATTCTGGGCTCAAATTTCCAAGCGGTAGAGAGGGGGGGCAATTGCAGAGAAAGACGTGTGGCTGACACAGACGATACGCCGGCGTTCGCACTCGTGTGGTGTGTGTGGGTTCAAACTTCAATGCAATGACTTGGCTCACCCTCACCACTTTATTTTGCACGTTTATTTTTTAACCAATTACCGGTCAAATGTATAGTTCCAACCCATTTCCCCATCACGAATTCACGATAATAAGGTAACTTTTGCTTTGTAGAATTTGGGTTAAAAAACTCAAATTTTTTCTGGATTGGATTCTTTGATTCTGGGTAAAGAAGTTAGTGGGCACTAGCCCATTGATTTTGGGATAAATAAATAGTAATAAACATGGACTTTTATATTGAACGGGCCAAGTTAGGTATGAGTCCAACTCATGTTATTTTAATATTGACTGCTAATTTTTATATTGCTCCAATGGTCTCATGAGTCATGACTATCAAGTTTCAACATATGATATATGATCCCACTGACCCTTTCGAATTGACTTATTAGTCTTTTTATTACAGCATGAATTAATCATATATATATATATATATAATGATAACAATGTACACTTTAAAAATGATAACTCATTAAATGTTGAGGCCTCCAAATCTCAACAAGTGGCATGCTCTTTTATTGAATTTAATTTTTCAAAATATATATATTAAATAAAATATCAAAATTAACTTTGGAAAGAAATTATCACCTAAATTAAGAAAATTAACACATATTTGGGATATAATATCAAAAGATATCATTCTTTAATTACTTGACAAAATTATACAAAAAAGAGAAAAACAATAGTTATAAAAAGTAAAAATTTCTTCCACATTTCTTTCTATTAAACGCTCATCTTTACTTAATTACGATATATATTTCTCCAACAATTAAAAAAAGTCTTTGGGTATATTTTAAGAAAGAGCAATAATTTCTCTTACAAATTTTTAAGATTTTAATTGAAAAGTAAATAATTCTAACTATTGACTATACATCTTATATATATATGCCTTTAATATATTTAGAAAAACAACCATGTAAATTTATAGGGTTTTGCTTTACTAAAACAAAATAAACCTTTGGTAATTTCTTAAATTTCTTAAATCACTCTAACTATATTTTTTTTATGTAATCACTCTAACTATTTATGACAATAATCACTATTTAATATTTATGTCATGAATCAAGGAACACAATTTGTATATAGGGTATACCGAAATAAACAATGGAAAATGACCTAAAATCATTAATTGTCACGCCCCGACCCGGAAGTCGAGCACGGACAACCGCCGTGGTACCTCGAAATACGTGCCGGCCGGTCACGCGCACCAAGGCTCCACGAAGCGTCAATACCAGATAAAAATAGGGAATACACAAATAAAGTATGAATTTTAAAATAATAACTGTTTTCAAATCAGAGTTAAAACGGAATTATCAAAATTGAACACAGTAGTAAAAATACTCCAAAATTTAATAGGAAAATAAATACTAGTAGAGAAAATAGCGGAGTACATGCAAACCCAAAACAAGGAGAGAAAGATATCAAGAAAGAAAGACACTGCCAGTGGGACCCATCAAGTAGTGAGTAGTACCTCTAACACCAGGGATCACAGCCTATGCCACCGACTCGACCGTCAAAGGAAACGCTGAGTCCTAACTATCCTGGAAAATACAACAATTAATTGAGGGGTGAGTACACGAATGTACCCAGTGAGTGAGCCACCCTCAAAAGAGAACCAGAAGAGGGTGGGGTGCACTCACAACCAAAACAGATAAGAAAACAAAGTTATAAAAACATGGTTAGGAATAAATCAAGTACAAGAAATCATTTATCATTTCTTAAACAAATGGGCTGCCAATAAAACCTATCCGGGGTGACCTTGGCCCGAGTCAACCTCCGGAACCGTCAGGGGCATTTTCATCATCTTCAAATAACTAGTAAAAATATCATTTATTTTTTTTTTTCTTATTTTTTTCCAAACAAGCCCGTTCCCCTGACGTTAGCTTGGGTCCGGTGCCGCGTGGTGGCCGCAGCACACCCAATTTAGCTCTCCCATACACACGCCGAACCGGTAAATAAATATGGCGTGTCGGGCCTGGAGCGACGAACCATGTGGATCCAAACTCAACTCATGGTTCGCCAATCACGTCTAATCACTAGCTAGTGTACCACCAAATCAGCCACACGTACTCCCTGGACTGCGTCCAGTCCACGAGTCCCCGTGTACTTACCAACAGTTCAAAATAATTTTCAAATATTGCTCATGCACCCAAAACAATTTATTTAAAGCCATTTATAAAACAATTTGATAAAACAGTAATAAAATAGTTCCTCAACGGTTTATCCGTTGAGGACAGCCCACTCACAGTTCAGTGGACTCGTACACCCCCAAAGTCAATCCACTGTGAGCCTAGCCGATATCTCGATCAAGCGCCTCAGCCGTCTGATTGAGAAGCACGTCCAACACAAAGAAATCATTAAAATCAATATCATAAATCAAAATCATAAACCAGGGTAAAACTAAGTCAATCAATCGAAACCGAGATAATAAATCAAAATGCCAAATCAGACAAATAATATAGAATAAAATCATAATAAACACATAACCCAAACCCATGGTCTAATATCGAGGAGTTTAACGCGTCTAATTATGTGTTATAGGGTTTAGTACGAGTTTCAGAGTCCGAATACACTTTCTAGAGTTCATTTACTCATTTCTAGCCGTTAGGGGCAAAGCTGTAATTTCACATATTAATGGTAAAGCAGTAATTTTGACATCTTAAAGCTGTTACGGTGATCTTTTAACCTAACATGTTCAAATTACGTGATTAGATAAATCAAATCCTTTTCTAAGGCAAAGTTGTAATTTTACTCATCCGGGGGTAAAATGGTCATTCACACTTATTATAAGTTCCACAACGTATATACGAATTTATTGATGCAACGACATATTCGAATTCTTTCATTTCCATCCTTTAGGGGTAGTTTTTGTAATTTGGACCAAGGGAATAATTGTAATTAGACCAATCAAGGGTAACATGGTAATTTTACCCAAAAGGTTCCAATACTGTAGATTTCAATCCCGAAGGTGCGTTCTCAAAAGCTGAATTACATATACCGCACTGTTAGGGGTAAAATAGTAAATTTGCCCATCAAGGGGTATTTCGGTAAATTTTACTCTTTCGAAGTACAATGACATTCTTTACGTGTCATAGTTGTTGACCCTAGTCAATCGGTCTCGAAATCGTAGCTCAACGGAATAGATTAGTGCACTTTTTCTACTTAAGGGCAAAATGGTCATTTCGCGTTTAGGGGTAAAGTAGTTTTTCTATTGCTTACATATAATTCCAATACCTTATATGCTTTATTTCACAATGTATATCTGACTGATTTCAAAATCGTGGCTTGATAGGATAAATTAGCACACTTTTACTAATTAAGGGTAATATAGTAATTTACCCACTCCAAGGTGAAACGGACATTTTATGGTCATACGTAGATTACAGATTAATACAAGAATGATTCGGATTTATTAACGCTATTGATGTCATCGAATTCGTTTAATTCCTCTTCTAAGGGTAATTTTGTAATTTAATATCTTAAGGGCAATTTGGTAATTTTACCCATCCAAGGGTAATATAATAATCCACCACATAACAATTCATTTTCCTTTCCTAAACAAATTTCTTATTTCCTTATTTCTTTTCCTTTTTCCTCTTTCCCTTCCAATTTGGGCTTAAGCCCATTCATTCTTTTTCTTTTTCTTTCTTTCTTTCTTTCTTTTTTTTTTTGGGCTAAGGCCGCTTGGGCCTTAGCCAATCCAGCAAGGCCCAGCGCCACTGGGCCGCGCTGGCCTGCTGAGCAGGCCGCGCGGGCTTGGGCCACGCGCAGGCCCAGGTGCCGCGAGGCCCGCAGGCCAGCCCTGCTTCTTAGCAAGGCCGGCCGGCCACCGGAATGGCTGCCGGAATCTGGAAAATCCAGATTCCGGCAAAGCCAAACACCCCCTTTTTACCTTTCTTAAGCCAAACTTTTCACCATTTTAGTTCCAATCTTAATCCAAACACCATCCAAAGCAACATAAACATTAAATCATTTCCGAAACATCAATTATATCAACAATTTCAACAAAAACTCAACTTCAATATTCAAAATCAACTTACCCAAGAATCCAAACTCTAAACTCCTTACACCTCCAAGTGCTCTTATGCTTCAATTTCCTTGTCTCAACCTCCCAAACACAAACTAAGTTAAAAATCTTCATCAAAACAACTCCAAATTATAGAAATCTTGACAAGTTCCTCACCTTACTTTGAGTTATCCAAACTCACACAAATCCCTACGAAATTTCCAATGTATTTAGAGCAAAAGAAAGAGTTTGGAAAGGAGATTATTCTTCTTTGTTTGCATGATAACTTTGAGAGGAATTTGGGTGAAAGATTTGAGAGAGAGAGAGACTACTTTCGGTTAAAGAGAGAAAGAAAAATGAATGTTTAAACGGGGAAGAAGAAGATGAGCATTATAAAATGGGTCTCATTAATTCCAATGGAAAAATTATGCTTTTGCCTCCACAACTTCCATTTCCTTCAATTAGGCCCAAATATCTAACTTTCATTCATTTTCATCCTTAATTACACCATATTAAATCTATAATAAAATTCTTAATAAAATTCTAAGTTAGTTGAAATTAGTTTAGGCTTCACAATTCTCCCCTCCTTAAAGAAAATTTCGTCCGCGAAATTTGCATACAAACTTTATAATCCCGACCAATTAATTGAAGAATTACCTTCTTGTTGTCTTTTAAGAATCTCTTGTCCAACCCTTTCAACTTAACGATTGTTAAATTTGTCCTTAAGATCATCTTTACTTAATCCCACATACGTTCAAACTCCAACGATACGTTTAACCATGTACTACAAAGCTTATCCATTGCACCATCTTTAAGAAGGCAGTATAAAAATGAAACTTCATTTACCATGTCTACATTTGTACAATCTTATGACCATTAGTTCCTTCATAACATAAAGTTGCTTAACTTCTTTGATTAATTTCTCTTCAAGCTTGACCAAAAATGATATTTTCGATATTCTTGTTTACAATCATCCATTTAACTATTTGACCACCACAAACCGACTAGAAAATTCTTAACAATAATCACATCCAAAGTATACCCCAGTTTACAATTAAAATACCTTATGTTTGTTCACACATCTACCCAAACATTCAATCTCTTGCTACTCATATCCCTTTCGACTCTTATTTGAAACTTTAATTCAATATCTTTTGCAATGTTTAATCATAGAATTTTAAACGCCCAAGACTTGGATATCTACATAAGATCAAAATTTTCACTTCAATTGATACAACCTTATATAAATCGAGGCACAAACGAATGCCACAAAACAAACTTCGAATTCAATACTTCCAATGTCTTATTAAACCAATTAAAACTCCCCGAGAATCGTATTTTGGTCAATTTAATCCTTCAAAAATTATCTCAATTCAATTATGCCACTATTGGCCTCGAATCCACATCTGTTGATAAAAACGTAAGCATTTCCAATATTTATAATTAATACTGGAGCTTCCAAGATCTCTACATACTTCACATATCCAACACAATATCACTATATCCCAATTAACTTTGTCAATGATACTAAGATTAAAGAATATCTTATAGTTTACAAACTTTCAACAATCATAGAAAACTCAGTAATTGTTTCCCAAGTATCAGAAAAATCATTATATCATACAACTTCATAAGGCCATCTAAAATGACGGATCGAAAATTAGAATTATAACTATCGAACATCCATAACTAACTCAAATTCTTTGTCCCTTGATACAGCCAACAACTACCTTGGTAATTCTCGTAATTCATTACTAAAGTATTTAATTTATGACTACACGATACGATATTGTTGATTATTAACCTATTCCATCCTTAAGGATAAACAACTTTAATTGACTTCTTGAATTTTATAAATTCCTATCATAATTATCCAATTTATCAACCAAACCATTGTAGTTGTGGAATCGGACAATTTCTCTTGAGATGGTCTCTACCACCGCATTGGTGGCATAGGGACGGGAAAGGGCAAAGCCCATCATGCTCACTCCGACAATTCTTACAAATATTACTCCCCTTAGAACTCGATTGCCAAAACTAGTCCCTTGAGCAAATTTGCCAAGTGGGGAGGCATGGGCTTGGGGAGAACCTCCATAGCTATTTAATGAAGCTCCACAAGAAGAACCAGAACTTCGACTTCGTTTAGAAGATTGATCAGAGGAAGATTCGTGTTGTTGTCTTTTATTCTTACCTTTAAAAATCCTATTAAACCAGCTAGTCTTCTTCTTATTGGGTGCTCACTCTGCCTCCACTTCAGCTTGCTTGGCTGCCGCAACGAAGCTGTTATATTCAGGCCTAATGGCAAGGGCTGATTTCAACTGTTCTCTCAATCCAAACGCAAATCGTGGACATAATATATATCCTTATCATGTGACAGCTCGATACACCTTGCTAGCCTTCGGAGCTTAATATCATATTATTCCATCGACATTGATCCTTGAATTAATTTTAAAAAATTCCTTAGTAGCACTGTTTTTGTTATAGACGGTGTAATATTCTGCACAGAACTCAGCAACAAATCGACTCCAAGTAATTTCACCCGTAACTTCTTTCCTAACTGATTGCCACCAAGTCCAAGCGACACCACCAAGAAAACCCTTCACAAATTCTACTTTTACGGCATCATCTAACCCCATCTTGGTAAAATCATCTGAAACTTGAGTCAGCTATTTCTGAGCTTCAACAGGACCTACATCACCGTTAAACATTGTACATCCTGATTGCCTCGGGAAACTCAATCTATCGGCAGGCAAGATAGACAAGCTCGAGGTTCCAACATGGTAAGGTTTCACTTGCAGAAACGTCATGGATGGAAAAGCCATGGGTTGATAAGACATAGGTGGCAATGGCGTACGCGGATACGACAAAGGTTGAAACACCACAGGTGGAATAGGAAAGTTTGAGGATTACAACTATAAGCACCTTGCATAGGGAACAAATGGTCTGAGGATTCTTCTTCCTCCATTCGACCTATTAATGAGGACGAATTGTGGGGAGGATGTCTTTGTCAACTATGATCGCGTTTAGGTGGCATGATTCTACACGAAGAGAAACGAGTTCAAAATTCTAAGCAATTATAATCGGAAGAGACACGTAGAATATAAAATTAAAACAAAATTAAGTTGAAAAGAAACGAAGTTAGTATTAAAACAAGGTAAGCCAAACTTTTTAGTTTTTGAAGAAACATAATCTGAAAAGGCTGATAGACACCTATGTGTCCGGAGTTTATCCTAAACTCACTACAGGTCCACTGGACTTATAAAACGAGGATAGAAATCAGATGCTCTGATACCAATAAAGTTGTCACGCCCCGACCCGGAAGTCGAGCACGGACAACCGCTGTGGTACCTCGAAACACGTGCCGGCCGGTCACGCGCACCAAGGCTCCACGAAGCGTCAATACCAGATAAAAATAGGGAATACACAAATAAAGTATGAATTTTAAAATAATAACTGTTTTCAAATCAGAGTTAAAACGGAATTATCAAAATTGAACACAGTAGTAAAAATACTCCAAAATTTAATAGAAAAATAAATACTAGTAGAGAAAATAGCGGAGTACATGCAAACCCAAAACAAGGAGAGAAAGATATCAAGAAAGAAAGACACTGCCAGTGGGACCCATCAAGTAGTGAGTAGTACCTCTAACACCAGGGATCACAGCCTATGCCACCGACTCGACCGTCAAAGGAATCGCTGAGTCCTAACTATCCTGGAAAATACAACAATTAATTGAGGGGTGAGTACACGAATGTACCCAGTGAGTGAGCCACCCTCAAAAGAGAACCAGAAGAGGGTGGGGTGCACTCACAACCAAAACAGATAAGAAAACAAAGTTATAAAAACATGGTTAGGAATAAATCAAGTACAAGAAATCATTTATCATTTCTTAAACAAATGGGCTGCCAATAAAACCTATCCGGGGTGACCTTAGCCCGAGTCAACCTCCGGAACCGTCAGGGGCATTTTCATCATCTTCAAATAACTAGTAAAAATATCATTTATTTTTTTTTCTTATTTTTTTCCAAACAAGCCCGTTCCCCTGACGTTAGCTTGGGTCCGGTGCCGCGTGGTGGCCGCAGCACACCCAATTGTGTGTTAATTTTTTAGAGCAGGTTACTGACTCATTGCTTATGAGTAGATCATGAATGTTTCTTTTCATGATCTCTACCAATTTTGAAACAATTTATATATACAAGTTTAAGTGGCAATTGAATCCTGAAAATGAATATTGATTGTAATAAATCTTAGAATGATTTAGACTTACATTGTTAATTGTATGAATATTGTAATTGGAAAATAAGAGCAAGAAAATGAGCACATTTTATAGTAAAATACCCTTCCGAAAGGTAATAAGAGATTCTTCTTTGATTTTGTTATTAGTTTTATTTTAAATTTTAGAGCTACTTTAAAAAATTTCTATTAACCCTAAAATTATGTAAATCCGTTGGAGTTGTTGGAGGATGTCCAAAATCAACTTAAAGAAGGTTAATTCGAGATGTCCAAAGCTAATCAACTTAACGAATGTTATTTTGAGGTTCATCAATTAGGTTTATTAGGTGAGACTGACTCACTATATTAGCTACGGAACTGATCATTAAAATTGTGCCACATCAAATCAACAGACACGATTTTAGTCAAATGTTTAGCCTCTTTCAAAATAAAGCTTATGTAAATTGTAAGTCTCCAAAATTAAGAATTTATTGGAAAAAATAATCAAAGGCTTTGATTTGCTAAAAATTAAATTTGATTGATTTATTTTTGAGATTAAAAAATTTGATTGATTTGTTGATTAGTAATAAATTAGTGTGTATATCAAAATTGATTGATTAAGTGATTGCAAATATTGGACTATATCTTTTAATCTTAAATACTAAATAAATATGGTCAATTTTAATATCACGAGATTAAAATTAGTTTGCACATAGATTTTTTTTTTTCGTTTTGGCCATCACTCTGTGCACATAAATTAATAAATGAAAAGATTTAGAGAAAATTTATTAAATGATTATATTACCCGTCCATTAATACTCTCCATTCCTTACTAATAATCATTTAGGAGAAATGATTAAGGTGCTTAGAAAAAAAAATGGAAATGCAATGGAAATAATTATGTGAAAAAATATTTATTTTGGTTAATTACTTAATTGTTATCATTATTGGCTAAAATAATTAGATTTGTTCAATAATACTCTGCCAATTTTTATAAGTTAATGAAGAATATTGAAGGTTTTGTGTGATAAAAGTGAATGTTGAATGAAGTATTAAATTTCCAAGGAAAAGTGTTTACTAATTTTAAGTTGAGTTCTAAGAAATTTTGATATCATATATGTACCTTTTTTTTTGAATCTATTATATATTATTATTTATTGAAAATTTTACAATACACTGTTAGTGGAGTTTAGCAGATTCTACATGTGGGTTTAAAGGTTTACATGTGTCCCCTTGGGGAATAGTTTTTGATAATTAATTTTTAATGTAATTATGCAGTAAAGCAAAATTTCCAAGGAAGAGTGATTACTAATTTTAGGTAGCATTTGTTTTATTAAATCTATTATATATGGAAAATTATAAAATATATTGTCGGTAGAGTTTAGCAGACTGTACATGCGGGGTTAAAAAGGTTGACATGTGTCCCCCTAGGGAATATTTTTGAATATTAGGATTTAGAATTAAGCGCAAAGTAACATGTATGTTTGAACATCACAATAATTAATTTTGCAAAAGAATTAAATGAATCATTAATAAGGATGAGAGATTCGTTAATTCGTTAATTTTATAAGTTTATTATAAGAAAAATTATACAAGACACCGTCAGTGGAATTTAGCAGACTGCACGTTTGGGGTTTAAGGGTTAACATGTGCCCTTAGGAAATATGTATTAATATTAAATATTTAATTAATTATGAAATGGGGTATGTGTCAACTTTTTAACCCGCTTATAGAGTACAAAATTTACACTGACAATGTATTGTATAATAAACCCATAAGAAAAATTATACAATACACCGTCAGTGGAGTTTAGCAGACTGCACGTTCGGGGTTTAAGAGTTGACATGTATCCCCTTAGGGAATATGTATTAATATTAAATATTTAATTAATTATAAAATGGGGTATGTGTCAACTTCTTAACCCGCTTATGGAGTCCAAAATTTACACTGACAGTGTATTGTATAATAATCCTATAAGAAAAATTATACAATACCGGTAAGTGGATTTTAGCAGACTGCACATGCAAGATTTAAGGGTTGACAAGTGTCCCCTTAGGTAATACGTATTAATATCAAATATTTAATTAATTATGAAATGGGGTATGTGTCAACTTCTTAACCCGCTTATGGAGTCCAAAATTTACATTGACAGTATATTTGTATAATAATCCTTATTATAAAGCTTACCTTTATTAAGATAGGAAAATTATATCATCTATTGTCAGTAGAGTTTACAAGACTTTAATGCGGGGTTAAAGGATTGACATGTGCCTTTTTAGGATATATTTTCAATATTAAATACACTATTAATTAATTAATAAAGTGTATGTGTTAGTTTTTCCATCCATTTGTAGTATAAAAACTCACTGACGATGTATCAAATAATTGTCGAGAAAATGGGATATGCATGTATTACTTTTTTAACCTACGTGTACAATATAAAAATTTCACTGACGTTGTATTAAATAATTATTCATTGAAAAGAAATAATAATATTTTTCTACATATTATAAAAATTTAGTAAAATAAAAATTTAGTAATATTTTTTAATAAATTATAAAGGTTTTACATAATATGGGTAAAATAAAGATTTAATAATATTTTTTTTCGTTTAATTTTGCAACGTAACCAAACTTTCATTACAAAATGATGTTAATTCCTTATCAAGTTTATTGCTAACTAAAATTCAAATATTATGTGACTAACAAATTATTGATAAATAAATTATAATGTTAAATATTTACTTTAAAATTTGAATAAATCCCGATGCAACGCACGGGTTCTAACCTAGTATATAATGATAACAATGTACACTACAAGTATGGTAACTCTTTAAATGTTGAGGCCTCCAAATCTTGATAAGTGGCATGTCCAATTAATTAACACGTAATCATCAATAATTCTAATATTCACTCCTGGTAAATAATTCTAATATTAACTACTATTGATTAAAAAAAGTCTTTGGTACATTTTAAGAAAGAGCAATAATTTCTTTTAGAAATCAAGATTTTAATTGAAAAATTAAATAATTATAACTGTTGACTATGCGTTTAAAAAGGACTTTAATATAATTAGAGAAATTAAAGAAACAACCATGTAAATTTATTAGACTTTTCTATATTAAAATAAAATACATTTGGTAATTTATATAATAATTTCTTAAAATTACTTGACAATAAGTGTGTAAACAATATGATTTATATAAAGGCTTTGCTGGAATTACATTTGATGTAATTGTGTAATTCGATTTGATCATAAACTCACAAACATCTTACCTTCCATTCATATTAATATTTGCCTAAATAACTCTAACTATGTCTATTTGTGGCAATAATATATTAATCATTATTTTTGTGGCATGAGTTAAGAAAGACAATTACTATGTTTATAAACAATTACCTATGTTTATTTCTTCTTCTCTCTTCCATATATCACTTCAATTTTCAACCCATTAATTAGTTCCATAATTTCATAAATCAATAATTAATGCTATTAATTACATAAAATTTCAAAACATATCATCCCCTATATAAACATCCAAATTTGTGCAAAAAAAAAAAACATCCAAATCTACCAATATTTGAACATTACCAATATTTCCTTCCTGTCTCTTCTTCTTCATTGGAATTTTTTTGAGACGTGTTTTTCTTTTTCATTGTTATTTTTCATATTTTTTCTCATAATTATTATTAGTATATTATATATTATGTTATTGTCTTCCATTCCATTGATATTATTAGTCTAAATTCGCTATTTAATTATTTTTTATTAGTTATTTTTTTCTTCTTGCCTTGCTTCTTCCTCGGTAGCAAATTATAACATTTCTTTTTTTTTTGTTGTATTTCTTAATAGTAAATTATGTTTTAATACTTTTTTCATCAATATTGTTGTAGTGTTTATAAAAAAAATCAGTTACTATCCTTTGCATTTTATTGATATTCATGGAAACTATTTTTTTGTATTGATGTTGATCAAAAAGTATAATATTTATTCGATCTGAGAGGTAAGTTGATAAGTATACGGTTTTTGTTGATCTCTTTTACTTTAGAATTTAGAAAAGTAGATTCATTTGTTAATATTTTTTCTAAGTTTTATGACTTTAATATATGTAGTTTTTTTACTCAAAAAAATATATGTAGTTTTTTGTGAAATGAATGGAGTAATTAGTAAATTTAAATGATTGTTGTTTTGCGAGTAGTTAATTCATATTTTTTTTTTTTCGGAAAAGCATGAAATGTTGAATATCAGTTATACAACATCAATTAAGTTTACAACAGAAAAAATTCAAATAAGTATATAGATTACTAACAATTTTCAGCCAAATCGATGTAAAAAAAACAATTTTCAACCAAATCAATTAGTAGTCAAACAAATAAATTAAGCATCAATTGCAATTACTATTAAAATTATTCCATAATAACGCAATTACAGTTACTCAATTAGTCACATATCAAATTATTTATGAAATATAGTTATTAAAAAATGCTTAATAATGTCAAAAAAATAAGGTATCGAGAAAAGTAAGGTCACCAAAAATAGTAAAAGACTTAATAAGATTGCTGAAAGGGTTTAGGGTTTTTGGTAAAAATACTAAAAATTCAAAAGTGGAGGTTACTAAGTTTATGTAGAATCGTATGAAAATTTGTTAATATATACCTTTTTCATTAAATTTTGTATTTAATTTGGTAACCTTCAATATTAATGATAGTTTAATGAAGGTAAGTAAAATTTCAAGGAAGAGTGGTTACTAATTTTAAGTAGAGTTCTAAGAAATTTTGGAATTATATATGTACTTTTTTTGGTTAAATCCACCATTATATATGGAAAATTATACAATATTCAAAAGTAATTGCATAATTTCGTAAATCAATATTTAATTAATGGTATTAATCACATCAACAACTAAGCAAATCATCATCTATATAAACACTCCACCTTTAGCCATCTCTATACATGATCATTTTTTCTCTACAATAGATTTTTCGTTTCTTTTCTCTATTATTATCATCCAAGTTCAAGTTCAAATAGTTTTTTTTTTCAAATAGTTGATCATTATTAACTATATTTTACGATTTTTTTTCTTATTTTTTCTATCCTGATGTTGTTGCAAGAGAAAAAAAATCGCTTCTTTTTCTCTTTTACTTGCATTTTGGTCATTGTTAATAGCAAATTCTTCAATTCTCTTTCTGAGTCCTAAAAAGGTAATTAAGATGATAATACCTCCCAACATGTTTAAGACTCATCTTCATGTTGTACATTAAGAATACACTTTATATTCTTTTCATATTGTTCCCTACCCAAATATTCTTTTCATACTGTTCCCTACCCAAATCCTATTGGATTCAAAAGACGTATGCTTAAAAAGAGTTTTTTTCACCAAAGTATAATGATTTAAGAACTTTTTTCCCAAACTATTATAGTTTGAGAAGTTTTGAAATTGGAGTTTTAGGAATTTTTGAAATCGAGTTTAGGAATTTGATTTTGTATTTGATTATATATTGAATTAATTATATCGATGAAACCTTTTAAGAGGAAAAGTTTTTTTTTCCTTTTAATAGCATAATGCCAAAAGAAAATTTAATGAAAATTAAATAATAATAATAATAGGGCCAGACATTTTATTATTTTATAGTATCAAGTATAGTATTATCATCTTAATTACTTATATCACTTATTACTTAAACTTAGCGAGGAACTTGAGATATTAGTTTTGTTTACTGTTTGAAATATTTGCTATATTGCAAATGAAGTTTTAAAACATCATAAATTCTATCCTAATCAATTTGATTCAACCAAATTGTCAATATTCCTAATTAATTAACTATAATTTTTCTTTAATTGATGTTGTTTTAGTCTGACAATTTTAAAAAATAGTCCACTTATTTAAGTAGTCAAATATTATTTTCTGAAGTACTTGATCAAAATATATAAGTCAAAAGTATAACTTAGATCAGTGCAATATAAGATTTCAATCTAAAAAAATGCAATATATGCAGAGACGTTAAAAGGGGAAAAAAGGAAGAAAATCACTCAAGGAGATTTTCCAAATGCTAATGTTATTTTTATATATATATATATTTTTACTTCTTATGAATGTCATATTGAAATGCTAATTATGTTGTTGGTTCTCATAGTTTTTGTGTTCTATTAGAATATAATTGATTTTTTTTTTGAAAAAGTATCTTTTATATATATATATATATATATATATATATATGAATATTAGTCAATTAGTCATGAATTATTAGTGAATTTAGCACAAGACAAAGTCCCTGGAATTGATTAGGGTTTAAGGCTTCACATGTATCTCTTTAGGGTTTAGTCTTTAATATAAAAAACAATTAATTAAGATATATAATTGCCAACGGGTGCCTAGGCACCCGTTGGCTACAATCAATTCTGGTGGTTCTATTGCAAAAGTAGCATATATAGTAAATAAATTTATCTTTAATTTAGGTCTTAGAAATAATACCGTGAAACATAATATTCATAAATTTAAATTTCATAACTTCTACAATTATTTGTAACAATAGTTAACATTAGTTTTAAAAATATAAGTGGCCATTAGAACAAATATAACAATGTATTTCATCATGTATTAGTCTTATAATGTGCAGTATGGATACAACACAAAATAGGCAAAGGCGAAAGGAAATTTTAAAGCAAACAAAAGATTCAAGAAATGTTCGCCAACAAAAATCAAGTCATGAGAGCATGATTTCAACTCCCCAATATACTTGGAATAACAGAGATGAGTATAATATAAATTCAATTCATATCGGTTACTTTCTAATTTCAATAAACTTTGACATCAGATTTATATATTCTTGGAGAATATCCATCCAAACCGTACACGCTCTGCTGAAAGCAACATGATAAATAGCCTCGAATTTTCAAATGTAACAAATCAGAATAGATGCCCACTTTCCACTGTCACTCCTACTTCAAGTAGAACTATTATCGGGCCATCAAGAGTAGGAAATGGTTACGCTATAACTCTGACAACTATTGATGCTATTTTTTCGCCTAAAAAATTGACTGTTGTTTCTAATCATACGACTTTGATGTCTGCACATCAAACGTCATTTAACGAATGTTTTGAAGAGTGTGGTGGCATGGTGACGACGGATCTCATCACTCCACAATCGGATTTAATGTCTGAGACAAGCGATGTCATTGGTAGTAGAGCTCAATGGCTAGAAATTTATTTAATAATTTTTCCACAGCAGGTACGATTACAAACATTAATCTATATAAACAAATTATATTTCATTATATGTGACACATTAACAAATATTTCAAAAATATAGTTATCAGGAGAGGAATATGGATCTCATTGACCTCAACATGTTGGAATCAATCGTAAAGAATCATCACACAAGAGTAAGGATCTAACTCTGAAACACAGAAAATAATTAATAATTATATATTAAACACAATAAAGGAAACGAATTTAAATCCAATTTATATTAATAATTGTAGGAATAATTTTTGAACCATTAAATTTTGGAGCTCCTGATCAGGTTTGTCCCCATTGCAAGGCTATGTTCTTTTACGAAGAACGCTTGAGTCAAGAAAGCCGCAGTCCCCAGAATTCTCTTTGTGTTTTAAAAAAGGTAAGGTGAAGCTTCCACTTTTACAAGAAACCCCTTCAAATTTATTAGTTTTGTTGGAGTACAACGGAGGTCAACTATCAAAGAATTTTAGAGATAACATTAGAGCCTACAATTGCGTAAATGCTATGTCTATCGCGACCCTACACTAGAGCCTACCTCGACTAGAGGAGAAGTAGACAATTCTCTTAATACTGGAAGTGGACCCTACGTCTATCGCATAAGTGCTATGAATCACCATCGAATTGGGGATTTATTGCCTGCTAAAGGCAGAACCCTAAAGTTCCTCCAACTTTACATATATGACATAGATCATGAGATCTCCAATAAAATGCATGTCATGTCTTCTGGCAATCGGCGGAATGATCTTGAACAATTGATAGTTGATAGGCTGCACGTGCGGGGTTTAAGGATTGACATGTGTCCCCTTAGGGAATATGTATTAATATTAAATATTTTATTAATTATAAAATGGGATATGTGTCAACTTCTTAACCGGCTTATGGAGTCCAAAATTTACACTGAAAGTGTATTGTATAATAATCCTATAAGAAAAATTATACTATACACCATCAGTCGAGTTTAGCAGATTGCACGTGCAGGGTTTAAGGGTTGACATGTATCCACTTAAGGAATATGTATTAATATTAAATATTTAATTTATTATGAAATGAGGTATGTGTCAACTTCTTAATCCGTTTATGGAATCCAAAATTTACACTGACAGTGTACTGTATAATAATCCTATAAGAAAAATTATACTATACACCGTCAGTGGAGTCTAGCAAACTGCATGTGCAGGGTTTAAGGGTTGACATGTGTCTCCTTAGGGAATATGTATTAATATTATATATTTAATTAATGATGAAATGAGGTATGTGTCAACTTCTTAACACGCTTATAAAGTCCAAAATTTACACTGACAACGTGTTGTATAATAATCCTATAAGAAAAATTATATAATACATCGTCAGTGGGTTTTAGCAGACTGCACGTGCGGGGTTTAAGGGTTGACATGTGTCCCCTTAGGGAATATGTATTGATATTAAATGGAGTCCAAAATTTACACTGACAGTGTATTGTATAATAATCTTATAAGAAAATTTTCTACTATACACCGTTAGTCGAATTTAGCAGACTGTACGTGCAGGTTTTAAGGGTTGACATGTGTCCCCTTATAAGGAATATGTATTAATATTAAAAATTTTGATTGAAATGGGTCATGTGTCAACTTCTTAACCCGCTTATGGAGTCTAAAATTTACACTGAAAAGTGTATTGTATAATAATCCTATAAGAAAAATTATATAAAGTGATTTGATTTGATTTTTTAAAATCCATATTAATAAGAATTAATGAATTTCCAAATCAAAATCAATTATTATTAAATGATATGTTCACATTCATCTACTTTATATGCCAATACCCTACCGTAAATCTTTCAATTCCATTAAACTTTTAGTTTTAAATATTCATTTTCACTAATATTTAATTCAATCAAAATCAATTCATTCCTTTTTTATTTTACTTTACACCAAGAATTTTTTTCTTCCTAATTTACTTAATAAGGTAGAGAAATAATATAAAGGTATTTAGTTTAAAGGCTAAGTTATAAGTTTGAATGGAGTTAATTTGATGGAATAATTTAATTAAAGGAAATTTTAAAAATTAGATATTAGGGTAATATCTCCACCAAATTATCTCAAGTTTAGGGATAATAATAACTCACCATTTTTCTCCTATTTACATGGCATATTTTATTTACAAAGTCAAACCATTCAGTCTAATTAACAATACATGAAGAGTTAATTACTTAATTTATCAAATTATGAATAAATTAAAAGGATATATGAAACGATAAATTAATAGGAGAAATTGGTATAGCAAATAACAATATTATTTTTCAATTATTAATACCTCAAAAATTTTTTTAGCAAAATTAATACTTCAAATTAATACTTATGGTCAATCTATTATCTTTATATATGGAATAAAAGTAAGGAGTGGTAATTAAAAAATTTGCATAAAGTTGTAAGAGGTTATGGTGCCAAAAAAAAAGTTGTAAGAGGTTACTAAATTTATATGAAGTCCTAAGAAATTGTGGTGACATTTTTTTTATTAAATGAAAATTATATTCCCTCTGTCCCTAATTAGATGTCCACTTTTGGTCAACCAACCCCAATGTTTGACCAAAATTTATAAAAAAAAATATGTAAAATTTAATTTTAAAAAAATATGTTTTGAAAAGTTTACAATTCAAAATATGGGTAAAATAAAGATTTAGTAATAATTTTTTCCTTTAATTTTATTGCAACGTAACTAAACTTTCATTACAAAATAATGTTCTTTTTTTATCAAGTTTGCTTCTAACTAAAATTCAAATATTATGTGACTAATGAATTATTCATAAATAAATTATAATTTTAAATATTCACTTAAAAATTTGAACTAATCCCAGTGCAACGCACAGGTTCTAACCTAGTTATGAAGTTAAGACACTTTACATCCTATACTAAAATCGGGATAATTTACCTGTGAATTTTTCAAATTCAAGACAATATATACTCCTTTGTCAATGGGTTAAATGTTTTGAATTTTGGAAGTTTATGGAACTAATTGTCTTGAATTTGAAAAAAAATTTAGGGGATAAGTTGTCATGATTTGAAGTTTATGAACAAATTAATGTCATCAACGTAATAATTCATGGGACAAAAAGCTTATGTTTCGTAAACTAATTATAAGCTTATGTTTCTACTTTTATCCACAAGCTTGATTTCAGTGATGGCTTTACTGGGTCATGATAATATGCAGAAAGGTGTCTCATTGTTTTAACAGGAAGCCTTCCAAGGGCATTGAGTTCCTTA
This sequence comes from Corchorus olitorius, assembly GCA_001974825.2. Taxonomy (NCBI): domain Eukaryota; kingdom Viridiplantae; phylum Streptophyta; class Magnoliopsida; order Malvales; family Malvaceae; genus Corchorus; species Corchorus olitorius. The sequence goes on along the minus strand of AWUE01016255.1, from coordinate 197,050 downwards.
TGGAGTAAAAAAGTTGGTGTGTCTCTAAGCGGCATCTTTTGTGTGCAACGAGCTGTACGTGTCTACTTGTATGCAATAATACAAAGGAAATTTTGAACTTTAGCTATTGAATGAATTGAGAAACAAATTGACAAGAGGGAAGGTGCTCCTTCCCTATGGCGTCTGCTGGTACGTATAAACACACTCCACCTTTATGTATTAGATGTTTGTTATTATGAATTATACATACATATATATATAATATAATCCATGCATTCTTAGCTGTTTATTGAGTTGAATTATGTGTCATTGTTAAAAAATTAGTTGTGTCTGTTTCTCACTGTTCAAATCCCTCCTTTAGAACAATAAAGTAAGAAGAAAGATATAATTGGAAAAAATTGAAGATACAATGTAATGAATTACTCGTATTGAACCGAAGCAATACTAGTGCCCTTAAGAAAGTAGGACAATACATTATCGGGAATGTTGTAATTAAGCGAGTTAATTTCCTCATGTCTTTTAATTGTCAGAGTCTTGAGTCTGGTAAACCGGGGGATTCTGTTTCTGTAATGCAGCAAGTCCATGAAGCAGACTAAGAATGAGAATGATTTTAGAGCAAAGTTTGACATAATGGTTGTACGGTTGTTGCTAGTTGCATTGCAAATTTCCATTTCCAGGTTTTTCAAGGCAGGAAGGTGAAGAATGGAGAAATCCAGAGGCTTGAATAGGTTAAGCCTTAATGATAGGAGTTTTGGGGTCCAGATTTCAACCTTGTAGATATCATCAAATTCCTCGCATTCGCATGCTAAGTGAGTTAATTCCAACCTCACGAGTTGAGGACCTGTTAACTTCAAAGTAATCCCCTCTGGAAAACAGCACTTGTGTAGGAAAAGTTGCTCCAAATTCACACAGCTTACAAAAGGATCTACGAAGTTAGGGTTTTGAGGAAATTTACATGTCTCAGCTAGATACATAGTAGTCAGTGTTGGGACGCGATATGATGGAATTCCAATTCCATATGGATACACAATATGAAGAATCGGATAGCCAATAATAAATACATTCATTTGTTATAATCATTCATAATGGATATATACCAAAAGAACAATTTTATTTTGAGATTAACATACCAAAAGAACAATAAATCTTTTATAGGGAGAATTTGATTATTAGTTTCCAATTTGTGATGAAGCGAAAGAGAGAAGCTCTGGGTCACGTTCAAAAACGGCCATATCTTCTTCCAATAGGTTCACCCAGGCCTCAATGCCATCCCCTTCTTTGTTACTCATCAAAATAACCAAATTCTTGTAAGGCCTGCTAGGACTGCAAGCCCAACTCGGCTTCCCCCACCCGAAATCAACTTCGTAAACTGGGAATCTACACCAACTCGTGAAATTACAGAACTCTACTTCACTCTTTGAGAACTGTTCACTCGCCATTTTCATGCTTTTTAAGTACATATCCCCGTCTTGCAGCATCTTCACGTAATTAATGTCGATTTTTCTTATTGAATTTCTCATTTGACTCACTAGCAAATGATTACTAGAATCTTGCTCCATCTCGGCTGGAATTATCGCAATCGCCATCCTCCAAAAATTCCCGAACGAATTCTTGGGTAAGGCTGGCTCCATCCTCTCCCTCAAGTTAACTGCATGAACTGCAGCGTAGAGCTTTGCACTTTCCGTTTTGGTCTTCGAAATTGCCATTTGGCGGCTCCAGATAAAGGAAGACACTGCCTCAACGCGAGTTGGAGTGCTTTCAACTTGAGATGCTTTTTCTCTTAGAATTGCAATGCTTGATTTATCAAAGACAAATCTTTTCGTCACAATCTTGTCTTTCGTTATCCCTATGTTTGGCCGGAAGATTGATATATCCCTTGGCGGGAAATGGGTTGCTGCTTCGAAAATAGGAGTGATAACTTGAGCAGATTGTCGAGACATAGCAGCCCAAGCATTGACAAAAGTGATCACCGATGTTCCATCAGCAATTAAATGGGACAGACGGATGCCAATTGCTATTCCCCCACACTCAAAAATGTTGTATTGGACAGCTAAAGGAACTTGCTTTTTGGACGTCTCAATGCAATTTTCTTGGGGCTCAAATGGCAAGAATTGATTCAGGACATTCACATCAGGGTTTTCTGTAATATCTGTCAGCTTACAGGGCACTTTGGTTTCGAAATACTCGACTCCTTCGTCATTACATTCGAAAGTGAAATCTTCCTTCATAGTTCCTGCTAGTGGATAGAACTGAGTTAGGGTTTTTGAAAGGGACATTTTAAGCAAAAGGGATGTTTCGAAAGGATCAACATTTTGTTGTTCAGATGGATAGAACAGAACAATTGGGATGTAAATTGGGGGTGCAAGCTGATCCAAGAATGACAGCTTCAGGTTTCGAAGGTGATTTGGTGTTGGAATCGAAGGCTTTATCATTTCTTTAGAGACAATCTGGACATCAATTTTCTTCACCATTTTTTTATTTTTATGGTAACAAACAAAAGTTTTACAAGAAAAAGATGCCAATGCTTGTTTCAGAGCATGTTGATTGTTGAGCCTTCGATCCTAACATGTATATATAGAGTATAGCTGACAAATTTGTAAACTACCGTTGATATTAAAAAATCATATAAATAGATTTTGACCCAGAATAGAAAAAAGAAAAAAAAAACGGAATTACAAGTTTACAAGGGATCAGCTACGTGAAAAAACCATGCATATTGACTTGGCCATGACTGCTAATTCAATGTTTGTATTTAGTACCAATACTACTACTATATAATATATAATAATAATACAATGTTATTGTATTATATATAATATGATATATTCAACTTCATGAATCGAAATGGTCCAAAAGAACTGGCCGTCAAAATTCACCACCGCAAATGTTGATAATAGTACTTTTACAGTTAGTTTTTGCAAAGGTTTTACATTGATAATTATGTATACCTGGAATTTCATTTCGATCTGTTCATTATATTATTTTTATTTTTATTATTATTAATTTGAGCTGGAAGATCCACCACGCCGCCCGCCAACAGAAACCTAGCGAAACAAATTCCTTTGAATTGATCAAGGACAGGGAGATATGGATTATGGTATTTGCAGAGATTTCATTTCGATCCGACCATTATGATATTATTATATACTTTAATTGTTTTTAATTAGAGCTCCCAGATCCAGACTGCAAACAGAATCCTGGCGAAACAAGTTACTCTATTTTCCTTTGAACTGACAAATTCAAGGACAGGGAGATGGTATTTTCAGAGATTTTGACCTTGTTCTCTCTCCCATATTTCAAACAAATGGTATATATGAGGGTATTCATATTGTTTGATGCATAAGTGGTGAATGGGTAATTGATAACTTTACCATTTTATTTTATACACCATAAATAAAGTCACCTCAAAAAGGACAAATATAATTCCACCAAGACTGCATTACTTAATTATTAATTAGTAATAACATCATTGTTTGGGAGAGGCTCCCAAACATTACATAACCGATCGAGGGAAATTATATCCCAATAGCATCAGCATAAAGTTCAGTAGAAATACAGGGGAAGGGAATCAAAAACAACAAAATCTTCCATCATGGAAACACTGCCTTTAGCAAGCCTGTTAGTGCATTGATTGCCTTCTCTAAGCTGTGTGGAGGATCGTCCGACTGTTCAAGAGAAGAGGTTCATAAGGTACCTGCAGTCAGTAGCGGATTCAGGAATATTTGTAAGGATGGACACAAGTTTAAATCTTGTGAATGGAAAATCATTGTTGGGAGAATTTTATACCCATATAGTAGGTCAACATGCCTTAAACATGATTAACTTTAATTAGGTTTCATTTGTAGGTCTTTTGTTTATGGTTTTTAAACTAAAAAAAGCTCCACTTGACTATAATTTAAGATCATTTTGATGAATTTTTCAATTGAAGGTAGACACTCAATTTAAATAAGGGTTACACTATATAAATTTTTATATATAATAAAAAGGATTTAGAAGATGCCCACCTTCAAATTAACATGCATCCGCCTCTGCCTGCAGTCATTGAGAAGAACAATGAGATGGTGTTTATCATCAAAAGTCAAAACAATTTGCAAGGAGGTTAATGGTCAGCTGGGAATCAGTTTCAAGCGGTTATGTAATTTCCGGGCCAAAATCCGTTCCTAACCCATTCATAAGATTACATGCTTTCTAAAAACGTGCATTAACCAAAATTTGAAGGCTTATCTTTTGTACTTAAAAAAAGTCCAATCCGGCCCAACATAAATCTAATGAAAAACTCTATGTTTGGCCCAACAACACTGAAAAAACACAAAGCTGGGCCGAACACAAAAATGGTCCGTCAATAGATTCTGTATTGATCAGTGTTTAGTCTCTAAAATCTAAATCCCAATAACCTTTGCTTCAAAAAAAGAAAAAATCTTATTATAAAAAAAAAAAAAAATCCCAATAACCTGACCAAAGGAAGTACTAACATATTTGTTGCCTGTAATTTAGTTTAGTAGTATTTTATATCTCACATGAATCAGATCATGTGCTGCTCATCAGTTCACAACGTGCATGTTGGTAAACAAAAAAATTCAGATCAATTTTTTTCAACAAACTCTCGGCTTTTTCCTTAAGCGTAATCGATGGCCCATGGGGTTTTGTTTGATTTTGAAAAGAGCGCGCCTTTTGTAAGACATCCAAAATTTCTCTTTTCTTCTGGTCTCTGAAAACTGCACACAAAGTGCTCGATCATTTTACCGCGAGAGAAGACAGAAACCTAAGATGGCTAATAGTAAATACGAATACGTTAAGTTCTTCGAGGTTGAAGACGAAGTAATGCCACCCAATCTCATCGTTGTTCGAATCGTCGGACGTGATTTTCGTAGGTAAACAAAAAATGTGATTTATAAGGTGAAATCAAAAGAAAACTATATAGTATTTCTTTCGTATGTAAATAAATAGATAATAATGAATTGAATTCTTTTTTCTTGTTTGTTTGTTTCTATGGTAGGTTTTCTGAAGTTCATGAGTTTGAGAAACCGAATGATGAGAAAGCCTTAAAGTTGATGAACCAATGTGCGATTGCCGTTTTAGAGGAGTTTCCTGATGTTGTCTTTTCTTATGGATATGGCGATGAGTACAGGTAATTGAATTGTTAGTTTGTTATTCAACCATTATTACTGAACTTCATTTGATTAATTGATTCTCTTATTTGATGCCTTTTTTACAGTTTTGTTTTGAAGAAGACATCAAAATTCTATCAGAGGCGAAGCAGGTTGTATTCTCTTCTTATTCTGTATTTATTGAATATATTTTCCTTTGCAATTTTGTGTAATTTTTCATTTTTTCTTTCTGAATTAGTGAGTGTTTGCAACTTTGCAATGAATATGCAGCAAGATCTCGTCCGTCATTGTATCGTTCTTTTCTTCCGTATATGTCACAAAATGGAAAGAATTCTTTCCCCTTAATGAGTTGAGATATCCACCTTCATTTCATTCGCGAATTGTATGCTGTGCATCGATAGAGGTTCTTCAAGCATATCTTGCATGGAGACAAAAAGATTGTAAGTGATGATATTTTAGTGCTTCAAAACGCAGACAAACTTCCTGGAAACAAAGGACAAGTTTTGAAATATAGATAAGTTGGAATATGTTACATCTGTTTTGGGGATTTTGGCAGGTCATGTTCAAAATCAGTATAATACTTGTTTTTGGTGTCTTGTCACAAAAGGTGGAAAGACTGTAATGGAAGCACAAGAAATTCTGAAGGTAATCCTAATCATGTACTTTTTGTTCGTTTTTCCTTTAAAATAAAAATTCCATCTCATGCATTCACTGGTTTCTTCAGCTTCGCTGTTGATACACCCTTCTGATTGTCCACCATGACACCTCTTATCTGTTGTACTCTATAATGTAACACAATCATTCTTTTAGTTTTTAAAGTATGTAAGGTCGTATGTTCTTTTTCCAAAGCTCTAATCTTGTTATAAATGTTTTATCTGTGGATTCTGCAGGATGCTAAAGAACATGATAGAAATGAACTCCTCCATCAACAGTTTCACATTAACTATAATGATCTTAATCCATTGTTTCGTCAGGGAACGTGTTTTTTCAGGACAAAGGTTTTATTTTACACCCTTAAAATGTATTAGTCTATTTCTTATAAAAGTTCAAATTTTATTTTCTTAGTTTCTAGGAGATTTGATCTTAATTAGCATTGCTCATATGCACATTTTGCAGCCATATATGAGTCGATGTTCGCATATTTCAAACAAGGCATTCCTGAATTTGCACATAACTGAACTACTCCACATAATTTTTAATGAATTTTTGAAAATTAGACCATTGGAAAACTTGTAAGTTGTAATAGCTCTGGTCTTGATTGACGCATGATTTTTCTTAGATGTTGTGAATTCTTTCACTTAGTTGCACGCTAAGTTTTCTAGTTGAACAGAAATCAACTTAGGAGAGAACGTGTACTATTCCATTGGCTATTACCTTTTTTCCCTTCTCCTTCACATTATTTGATACATGACATTAATCTAGGAACTGATAATATCTTCTTTGCTTTGTTAAGGTGGAAGATGTTGTGAAGTACAATGAGGATGGAACTCCAGTAAAGAGGCTGCGAAGAAAGGCAAGTGATTTTCGCTCAGAAAATATAGCTGGGAGAAGATTTTGGAATGAACATGCAACTCTTCTTAAGGAGCTGGGAGGTTTCCCTGAGGACTGTATCAAATTGAACCCTGATTACATCAGATCGTTTCAATTTGAGAGCAAGCTGATGCCATCTACTTGGATTGTAATTAGAATAGATGGCTGCCATTTTCATAGGTAAAGCTTTTGCATTGTTCTAGTTCCTGATGCTGCTAGTATTTTCTTAGATAATTTTCTCATTGGCATAACTAATGGAAAAATGGGAAATGCTGCACTATTATAAACTTAATTTTTTGTATTTGTTTCGGTAGGTTTTCTGAAAATCATGAATTCGATAAGCCTAATGACAAGCAAGCACTGGATCTTATGAATTTATGTGCTGCAGCAGTGTTAGAAGAGTTTCAAGATATTATTTTCTCTTATGGAGTCAGTGATGAGTACAGGTATTAATATGATTATACTGTTTGTTTGCAAGTTCTAGTTTTGTCGCACTTATGTAAATTACTTTTGTTTTGTTATCACTTCAGCTTTGTTTTGAAGAAGGATTCGCAACTCTATCAAAGAAGAGCCAGGTTTGCTGTCCTTTTTTTTTTAACCTAGGAAATCGCCCATAGGAAAATAGTCTAGTAGGATTGTTGTTAAGTTAAATATCTTACCTTGCATCTGCATGAAAACATCTTGTATGGACAAAGTTTTAAGATTTTATTCTTTTGGAGATATATTATAGGCCTCTATTGGTTATTTGCAGTTCTTGCATGTGCGTCTGTACATTTGTGTGTACATTATCTGATGTTTAAGCTAGAGAACATTAAAATTCGTTTTGTTGACATGTCTGTCAATACTAAAATTTGGAAAATATCACTTGTGACAGCGAAATTGTTTCCGCCATTGTATCCTTTTTCTCTTCGATGTACGTAATGAAATGGAAAGATGTCTTCCCAGAGAAAGAATTGAAGTACCCTCCATATTTTGATGGACGGGCAGTATGTTATCCATCAAATGAAATTCTTCGAGATTATTTGGCATGGAGACAAGTTGATTGTGAGTGTTCTTGACTAATCCTTTTGTTTCCCCTTTAAGTGAAAGGGAGGAGGGCAAACACTTGAAATTAGACTGTGTAACTTTTCTGTGATGTGGCTGCTTTAGTTTAATGCCCTTTGTCTTAACTTGCCATTTTTTGTGTTTATGGATGTAGGTCACATCAATAATCAATACAATACTTGTTTTTGGAATCTTGTTAAGTCTGGGAAAAGCAAAAGTGAAACTCAAAGTTACCTGAAGGTGTGTTTCTGGTCACAATATGTTATTTTATTATAGGATCATATATTTCACATAACGCTGTCATGATTTTAGTTGTTCCGTCTTATTTTGCTCATGCTATTCTTCAGTTTGTTGACAGATTTCTATGTTGAAATTTAAGTCGGCCAAGGTCATTCATATATTTATGTGTGTATTTTTTTGTAGTTACTTTAGAAGGCTCTCGTCATTTATAGATTTTAACAATATGGTGATCAATGTCTTGCTCTCGGTATCTAAGCTGTCTCTTTTCTGGACTTTCAGGGTACTCAAGCACGCGAGAAAAATGAATTGTTGCTTAAAGAGTTTGGTATTGACTATAATATGTTGCCACTCATGTTTCGACAGGGTTCTTCCATTTTCCGGGTTGAGGTTGCTTCTCCTTCATAGTTAAATCTATTTTATACAACTCCCAATGCTTTATTATTTGCTTTGTAGTAATGTTTCCTGCTTTTCTACTCGGTGCTTGCGCAGACAGAGAACTCCTCAATATTGGCGAGTGGCAATTCTGTTGGAAAAGCTCAAACTAAAATAGTTACTGAATATTGTAATATAATCGAGCAGAGTTTCTGGGAAGCACATCCACAGCTTGGATTAGCAGCTACAAGATGCCCCTGACGATGAGGGCACTTGAAAATACTTCTCAGTTATGTTATGTAATTATTACTTATTTAACAAGTTGAAGGAATTGTAACTTGTAAGTTTACCCCATTGTATGAAATTTTAAAATTGATTGGGATAATACTTACAAGCTAAGTTTTGGAATTTAATATATTATTATTACCAAATAATGTTTTAGTAATTTTAGAAAAGATCCCGAGTTAACAAAATTTTATTGGTTGGGACTATAGCTAACGTGGTGGGGTGGTTAAAGTAATAATTTCACCTTTTCTAGTGTATATAAATGCCATAAGTTGATTAAGAGAAACTAAAAATCGATTGTGTATCCCACATCATTCGAGAAACTTCCAAAGCTACTCTTTATATTTTCTAACAATGAACCAAGTTCATCGGGGAGCCCTAGTGGTGCAGGCTATTAGCTGAAACCAGGGCGTACTAACGATGATTTGCGCTCCACACAGTCAAAATGTGGGAGGCGGCTGGCTTGCTAGAGCCAGCATCGTTGATTCGTTTCCACTCCCCACAACCAATAGTCATTACTGGCATATTTTTTTCATTTTCTTAATAAAAAATCAAAAAGGACGGGAGTTATTGTCAATTAAGAGTAGATATTGTTAATTATCTTGATCTCTTAAGAAAGCCTATTATTTGCGTATTATATAATCTTGAAATGGGGTTGGCGGGATTTGAACCCACTAGACAAAGAAGCAGAGGTCTTTTTCTCTCAAATTTGAATGGAAGGGATTCAGGCATTAACCTTCATACTTAAAAGCAATATTTAGTGTATGAATTACAATTCAAAACCAATAGAAAAGTATTGGAAAGTGAACAGAGAGAGTTTGAGAAAGTTGGCCACAAATGACAATATTAATTTACTTTAACTTGAACATAATGAAAAAGGAAAACTTGTTTAAAGAAAAGTAAACAGTACTATATTTGATCACATAATTTTCAACTCTAAAACAAAGCAAAAGGAAATAAGGAGAGAGGTTAGAAATACTATAGTAACTAGAATAATATAGGATTAACAGAGATAAAGAGACAATGAAGAGCAAGGAAGGTGTGGAAACATAAGCATATATATTATTTATATAGGTCTATGACTATATATCTATATTATATGAATTTATGATCATGATCAATATGAAGGAGTGCAGGCAATGCAAGCAAGCAAGAGAATGGCAGAGGAAGCACCATCTTCTTCAAGATTAGAGCTGCTTCTCTTGAACTTTGTTTTCCCTTTGTTGCATTGTATTTGTATCTGCTTCTGCTGCTGCTGCTGCTGCCACTGATCCCTTCCCTTCTGCTGGTTCTTTTGCTGTGCAATCTTCATTGCTTCTTCCACTTTAGACACCATCTTTTTCTTTACTTAATTTATCTTTCCTTTTTTTTCTTATTTTCAGATTCTTAGAACTTCAAAAAGCTCAAGTGCTGATAGAATAACTAAAGAGAGGAGAGAATCAGGCTAGCTGGTTTATGCATGGGAAGCAACATGGAGTTACCTTCTCAATTTATAGCACAAAGTTGTACCAGAAATGCCCTTAGTTTTGATTCATTATCACATTCTACTTAAAAACACAACTAGTTGGGATCTCCCCAAAGTCCCCACTCTATCATTATTTTCCAAGTATTTAACAATTTCTATATGATATGATGATCTAAATATATTATATTATATACAATAATATAATAGATTATGCTTTGAATGTGATACATAATAAATACAGATGACATATATGTAAGTACTCTTTGCTTCAAATTGTTGAATAATTGTTTTTTCAAAGCATGGCCCTCCCTCCGACCAAAAAAAAAAAAAGCATGGCCCTCCCTCCCTATTTTAAATGAACTCGATGTTACATTGCAAGTAAAGGTCCTACATGTTTCACTGCACATCCTAATTTTAAGCCTTTTAGCCATGTGTTTAGTACGGCCTATTTCATTTTCGGGTCTGACTTTATTAACTTGAAGCTTGAGCCCCGGCCCCTACCTTATATGCATCATCCTCATCCATACTTTTAACTAAGTATCATTTTAATTAACAGTAGGTTAATTCCAGCCACAATCAAATATATTATTGTTCAACTTCAACCCCAGCTGGAAGTTTTGGGAGTAACTAGGCATCGGATTCTTCTTATTCCAACGGCGCCGATTAATCATATATACAGAATCCAGGACGAGGATTCATAATTTTTCTTAGCTGGTCTTGCAGCATTAAAAATATATATATTTACTAGTAACTAGTAATATACTATATGAGAAACCAACCGTTATATATTGTAGATGAATTATCAAGAGCAATGAAGATTTGAATCTGCAATGATTGGTATTGGAATGGTAGAAGAGAGAACACTATACTGGAAAAAATGCAATGATTATTAATTTCGAAATTAATTAATATCAGATTCAATGATTATGGAGATGAAAAAATAATTAAGCAAAAGCAATGGGGAAAAATAAAAGACAAATTGAAGAGATTATTACAAAGAGAAAAATATAATGAAGGAAGTAGTGATTCAGTTTGTCGTGACTCTGGGAGAGTGGGAGTTTTGTTCATGTGCAGAAGCATGTGGGCATGTGGTTGATGTTCCCTTTCCTTATCTATACTAGGGATGACCGGCCGGCCCGCTTCCACAGGCCCCGCCCATACGTCCTCTTCACTTTAAAAAATCATGCTCATTATACTCATAACAAAGTAGATAATGCTTATCGGTTCTCCTTTTGTTCTTATGGTCATATAGTTGCATAAGGGTTCGAGAGCTGGTGAAAAATCTTTGATAATGCTTGCTTTAATATAGGTACTTGTATATATTTTCGTTTTCATTTCTCAATCCCATTAACTATTGCATCTTCTTTTATAATTTTATGCATGCATATATATTAATCCATGCACAAACTGTTCAACATGCAAAAACTATATAGTATACAATAATTTACTGAAATGGTTAATTCTCGTTCAATATCTCAAACTCGAGGTCCTCATTGCTACTAGCTAGAGGCCAAACATTCACAGTTTTCTAGGTCCAAATGCATGCATATATGAATTTTTTGTGGAGTTAACGAAAGGGAGAGGATTCTCTCCACTACTAAATATTAGTGGAGAGGTCCACTGATCTAAGAAGACCAAATCTACGATTTAAATAAATCCACCTCATCCATTCTATTTTCCTGATAAAATACACCGTTTCATTGTTTTTACACCGTTTTCTCTCATTCACCGTTTGTTCTCTTTTCCCTAGTTTGAGAAAGATGAAGAAAAGCTTTTTGATTAAAAAATAAGACAACAAATTTGCATATGAAACAAGCTTTGTGGCTTATAAATAATCGTGTTTAGAAAGTACCAAAATTTAATTTAAATTTGATAGCAAGAAAAAGAGAGAGGAGATGGGAAGAAGATGAAGAAACGGCAGTGAAAGGGGAGGAAATGGCGTGACATGTGTTTTACTATGGAAAATAAAATGGATGAGGTGGATTTATTTGAACCGTAGATTTGGTCTTTTTAGATCAGTGGATCTCTCCACTAATATTTAGTAGTGGAGAGAATCCTCTCCCTTAACGAAATGGGCACCAAGCACAAGGGTGGGGCGGTTTTTGTTGGGTGCAGGGGCAACCCCCCGTATAAGCCTCTAAGGTACATGAATATGAATACATGAGGCAACAAACATTGGGGCTATTGAATTAATGTGTAAGTTAAGACTTAAGAGGGTCAAGCTCCGTAGCCAAGTGTTTTTGGGATCGTAAGAGACAAGAAGAAAAAGCTTGAGTCATGAAGCCCATCATTCTAAACATTGAAGGGGCCATGACTATAGGAAATGGGATGTTGGGTATTCTCATAACAAGCCATTTTGGCCGGCCGGTTTGACCCCTCCCTAAGAAGATTTCATGCTTTGCCATGGAGAACTCCATTGACTCCATTATTATACTAGTACTAGTATATTATATATATATATATTTTTATTAGTTCTTTCATTGAAGCAGGCAACTAGCTAGACTCTCTGTTTTTCAAAACACATAGATATTGGAGTTTGAAGCCTATTGGTAGAACTTGTGATGATATACTTATACAGACTGGATCTTTGTCTTCCTACATATATATACCTACCTAGGACTACCAACTCCGTTCATTCACACTAGTTGTTGCCATCTAATTGGCTCTATTATTGACTTCAATTATGTAGTATAGCTTTAATTATCCAAACTAAATTTAAGTTTCGAAGAAAAAAAAAAGAGAAAACAAGACATTGATATGCTTAATAACTTGATTTTAATAAACTCAATATACGAAGGAATCAAGATTAGAATAAATGCTACTACACCTAAGCACTAGGTGTCAATTGTTATCTTATTTACAAGTACCAATTTTTTACGACTTAATGTCCTTTTGTCTTCTGAACTGGTATGATTTTGACGTTTTGTTCCCTAAACTTTAATTTTGGACATTTTATCCATTGAACTTGCAATTTGAAGTCATTTTAGTCCCTCTTGAATAATATTACTGACGTGGCCTTGCCACGTGGCATTTTGGTCCAACGTGGCATTGCATGTGGCATTTTTTTTGTCTGACGTGCCATGTCAGCAATACTGTTTGAGAGGGTCTAACATGTCCTTATATTGCAAGTTTATGGGGGCAAAAAGTCCCAAATTAAAATTTAGGAGGACAAAAAATAAATTTTAGACAAATTTAGGGGGCAAAAAGAGACTTAAGTCAATTTTTACAACCTCTTTTGACTACCTTGTTAGTGGTTCTTTGGGATTTCTCATTGAATGTTAAGCATGTTGGAAGATATAGTATCTAGTTGTAATGAGTTTTTCGATTATTATATACTCCTTTTTTTTTTTGACAACCTCTAACTTTATGCTTGAGTTTGGAACCAACTATATTATGGCATGGTTGCTAAGATGGCTGTGAGAATTGAGATGAGTAAATTACTAAATTTCAATGAAATGCTCTCAAAGGCAGAGGATGAGGGAGCGAGGGCCAAGCCGGGGCTTTCGGCGTTTTATAGAGTCATAACTCACAACTCATCTTAAGCAATTGATCCAAAAGGCCCCAAACTCCAGCATATGGAGGCCCAACGTTCCCTTCAATAAACAACCGCATCCAATGTTTATTACTCGGTCCAAAAGAACACGATTTTGATAAATAATTTAGAACTCGAATGAGCTTTTTAAGCCTTCATTTGTATTTCCGGAAAACGGTGGGCTCTGCCTCTTTGACATCGAGGCCATGCACAGAAAAAGGCTGAGTGCGACACATGTCCATCATCAATCCACGTGTCAAGCCACCAGCCATCAAGTAGTGTTTTCTAGACTCCCTCTAGAAAAATGCGATTCGATTATTCGACAAAGATCCCCAGGCGGCGCACGTTATCGTGACGCTTTGTCCTCTTTCCCGATGCCTTGAATCAACGGCTCTGATCTTATTGATGGGTCGTCATCTCCAATTGGCAGTCATCGAATCAGACAGCGTACAATCAGCGCACAATTGTTGATGTAATAGTGAGATGACGAGAACCTAAATTTTAGGAGGCCTCCAAACTCGACACGTCACACTCCATGCACCCCACTCACTCCCCGAACCGGCACTTTCCAGTTTCCCCTTTCCCGCTTTATTTGTTCCTTTAGAAAAAAACGCAATAAAATACTAAAATAAAGCCATAGTTCCCGTTTGGTATAATTTAAAGCTCTTCTGAAAAAGTGTTTCTGGAAAAAGCTTCAATTTAGAGCTTCTGACTTTTAGTTCAAAAACAACTAAAAAGCACTTCTGCAAAGTACTTCTGGATTTTCCGTTTGGTCTAGTTTAAGCTTTTTTCAGTAGATAAGCTGTTAAATAAGCTGGGCCAAACGGACCCATAATCTTCACTTTATCCCACTTAATAAAACTCATTTACGCAAATTCTCTCTTCCACTACTCTGCTCTGCTCACTCACTTTGAACAACTTTTTTCTTCTCTGCTCTGTTTCTAATGGGTAAGTGAATTGATCATATCAATTCTCTTTGGATTTTACTCTAATTTTTTTCGTCTAATTTTTTTGTTTCTTGTTGTGTTTTTTGTTTTCTGTTTGCTTTGATTATAGCCAAGGTGAAGATTGGAATCAATGGTGAGTAATTTAACGCTATAATATATGAGTTTGTAAGATTTGTTTTCTACTTGTGATCTTTCAAACTATCTTTTAACTTCTGATTATAAAAAAATTTAATAAAATTAGGATTTGGAAGGATCGGTAGGTTGGTGGCTAGAGTTGCTCTGCAAAGGGACGATGTTGAACTTGTCGCCGTCAATGATCCTTTTATCTCTGTTGAATACATGGTATTCATCTTTCTTTATTTTTATTTTTATTTTTCTTTTTCCATTTATCTTTAGTTTCCCTTTTTTCTATGGCGGATTGGTATTGATTTGCGTTTTCCCCTGTCTTTAGACATATATGTTTAAGTATGACACGGTTCATGGGCAATGGAAGCATCACGAGCTCAAAGTCAAGGATTCAAATACTCTTCTCTTTGGTGAAAAGCCAGTTACTGTTTTCGGTATTAGGTATGTATATTTGTTCTTCAAATTTTCAGAATCTTTAGTTTAATTTTTAACCCTTTTTTTTGGGTTACCATATATACATGAACTGTGTTTTTTGTTACTCTAGGAACCCTGAGGAAATCCCATGGGGTGAGACCGGAGCCGAATACATTGTTGAATCAACTGGAGTCTTCACTGATAAAGAGAAGGCCGCTGCCCACTTGAAGGTATATTACTATTTGTTCATTTTTGAATTTGTTTTATGTTTACATGCATGATTTTATTTGAAATTATGAATGCCTTATGCCTTGTGGCATTTTTGGTCTGTTTCTTAGGAATATAGTTTCTGGGTAAATCATAATGATGGATTAGCTTGCATCATATATTAAACTAATTACATGCAAATGATCTCAAATGATTTTGGTTGATTTGATTATCAGGGTGGTGCTAAGAAAGTAATCATCTCAGCCCCTAGCAAGGATGCTCCCATGTTTGTTGTCGGTGTAAATGAGAAAGCTTACAAACCCGAATATGACGTTATTTCCAATGCTAGCTGCACTACTAACTGCCTTGCTCCCCTTGCTAAGGTTTATCTTTGGTTGTTATTGTTAATTGGCTTGTGTTTACTTGGAATTTATCCCGAATGGGAATTTGCTAATGTTGCCTTTAATTTCAGGTCATTCATGACAAATTTGGCATTGTTGAGGGTCTTATGACAACCGTTCACTCCATTACTGGTATGCTTTGCAAGTTTCAACAGAATTGTTGATTAACTTGGTCTGCTCTATACTCATTTTGTCAATCTTTGCTCTTTCTCAGCCACACAAAAAACTGTGGATGGTCCGTCATCGAAGGACTGGAGAGGAGGAAGAGCTGCTTCATTCAACATCATTCCTAGCAGTACGGGAGCTGCTAAGGTAAGAATTCTGTGAGGATTGTGGCTGTAAGAGAGTTGCTAAGAACTCTTATACTTCTATTCCATAATTACTTTTCCTCCTTTTTCACATAATTAATTTTTGATATGAAATTTGTTTTGTCACTAGGCTGTTGGAAAGGTGCTGCCTGCCTTGAATGGAAAATTAACTGGGATGTCTTTCCGAGTTCCCACCATTGATGTCTCAGTGGTTGATCTCACAGTAAGGCTGGAGAAGCCAGCCTCTTATGATGAAATCAAAAAAGCTATCAAGTAAGGAACTTTTAGTTTTACAATTCATAATGTGCCCCTATTGAATATATTTCTATAGAATCTAGTTCCTACCTGTATATATGTTGCTGGAAGGTGCAGTATTACCAGTTGTTGCTGGTGGCACATGGCACCGACAATATAGAGTCATTAACTAGACATTATGAAGTTTTCTTGTAAGTCCTTTATGAAATTTGACCCTCCTTTGACTTACTTTAGTACCGTTTCTTCTTTGGTGGTTGCTATAGGGAGGCATCCGAGGGAGAACTTAAGAGAATCATGGGTTATACAGAAGAGGACTTGGTTTCCACCGACTTTATTGGTGACAACAGGTAAGGTGTACATCCAGTCATTTACATTCTACAATTAACATAAGTGGTGGATTCACGAGCAGTGTGTTGCACATATTTTAGCCATGAGTCTGTCAGAAGCTCCGAATGATGATATACTGGGCCAAGTGCATCATCATCTATTGGTGTCTGTCAGCTGACTCATCTGGAAGAATTGTGTGCTTTTAATGGTTTAAGCTGTCTGTTATAATAACATATGAATACTTATACAGGTCAAGTATCTTTGATGCAAAAGCTGGAATTGCCCTGAATGAAAAGTTTGTCAAGCTTGTCGCGTGGTATGACAATGAGGTTGGCTACAGGTAATTTCATGCTTCATATACCCCAATTGGACCAAGCTGCTGAATTTTGTTTTCTTTACTTTGTCAATAAGCTATGTGGGAATTCTCATAGACATATTCTATGTTTTTAATGAGGTTTTACTTTGCTTTTGCAGCACTCGTGTTATTGACCTGATTGTCCATGTTGACAGCGTCTCAAAATCCAAGTAAGTTGCTTGGCAGTATGGTCTCGGCCGGCTAGTATATTCTCTGCATTTTTCCCCGTTTTGTTTTGTTTCATATCGCGGACATGGAGGAGGCAACTGAGTTAAAATAAAATAAGCCAATAGCTTTACCACTTGGCAGTTGTCTATAGCTATCTAGTCTAAGGTTGTTTCCCATGTTTGTTTTGTTCTTGAGGAATTTTGAATGGTTTGAATTGGCAATATAATCTTCTAATATTCTCCTACTCTCCCCCTGGCCCCATACAAACACACGCATGCATGCTTTGGAGGAATTGAACCATGTTGACTGAATTTTTAGGCTAGAGTCATGAGTGTGTGGTCTTGTGTTTCTTTATTGAATAAACCAAGTCTTCTACATATCTATCTCCCTCATTGCGCTTGTATCTCGACCAATACTTCCCACATTTTCGTCTCTGTTGGGCTTTTGTACCAAAACAAAAGCCTCTCATATTCAGTTCTACAAGTTTCTTGGGCTATTTTGGCAGAGTTGGGTTAATCCGACTCGATTAGGATTATTAATCCTAAATTGAACAATTGAACAAGATAAGTTGTGAGTCGTTTTAATGGATTAGTTTTCACTTCCACGTTTTAATGGACTAGTTTTCACTTCCATGTGCATTGCATGTGACCTGTCGTATTTAAATTCAATGAAAATTAAAATAATAATTATACATGTCCAACCTGGCTGACTCCGATTTGACAGAAAAAAAAAAAAGTAAATGATCCGAACACATTTTATCCATACCTAACAAACTTGTAACCTGACTGACCCAAGAATATTATAAACTAAAATTATATTTAAAATTATTCAATAAAATTCACATTGTTATAATTTTGATCATTCTAAATTATCATTTATTCAATGAAATTTATATCGTATCATATATATATATATATATATATATACTAAATATTATTTGAAACACCCAATGAAATTACAAAAGGCTCCAAATCAGGATTGATGAGGAGTCAGTATTTTGTCCTTTTTTATCTTTTCTCATTTGGTAAATTATGAAAAAGTCCAAACTAGATTTTTATCTTTCCTTTACCTATTTGGTCATTTTGGTAATTGCATGTCCTTTGGAACCGTTTTGGGAAGTCATTAGTATAGACGTATTTATTGTTGGGAGAATTTCTCTTTAGTGTATTGAAAAGCTAAATAATCCATGATGGGTGATATAAGAGAAAATTAATCCTTCATCTATACTAACTATTTTTTTTAATTAAATAGAACTTTGCATTAACTATATAAAGAAATGGAATTAATAGTTACTTAGTTCAAGTTCATTTAGAATGCCTTAAGATATGCAATTATTTTCTCCAATTGGCATACTTTAATTTTTGTGATACTAGATAAAAGATAGGTTAATCATTTAGGTATTGTATGTTTTTAAACAGTAGAAATTATATAAGCAAGCTTTACAATTTAGATGATATAATATGTTTTCAAGCAAATCCAATTTTCCATTTATAGATTAATAGTTGTTATTTAGAAATATAATAAATTTTAGATCATGTTGTAACTTTGAAACATTTTTTCAACATCGAGCGATTGCATTTAATAAAAGTAATTCTTAAACAATCCAACTTTTTTAACGTTCGACGCGCCAGCGCGAAGCTAACCACTTGTATAAAGATTAATTGAAATTAATAATACTTTTGTTGATTTATAGGATTATATTATATTATATTATATTATATTATATTATATTATATTATATTATATTATATTATTACTAAATATTATTTGAAACACCTAATGAAATTACTAAAGGCTCCAAATTAGGATTAATGAGGAGCCAACATTTTGTCCTTTTTTTATCTTTTTACACTTGGTAAATTATAGAAAAGTCCAAACTAGATTTTTATCTTTCCTTTACCTATTTGGTCATTTTGGTAATTGCAAGTCTTTTGGGAAGTCATTAGTGTAGACGTACTTATTGTTGGGAGAATTCCTCTTTAGTGTATTGAAAAGCTAAATACTCCATGATTGGTGATATAGAGAAAATTAATCCTTCATCCATACTAACTATTTTTTTAATTAAATAGAACTTTGCATTAACTATATAAAGAAGTGAAATTAATAGTTACTTAGTTCAAGTTCATTTAGAACGGCTTAAGACATGTAATTATTTTCTCCAATTGGCATAGACTTTAATTTTTGTGATACTAGATAAAAAAAAATAGGTTAATCATTTAGGTATTGTATGTTTTTAAACAGTAGACATTATATAAGCAAGCTTTACAATTTAGATGATATAATATGTTTCAAACAAACCCAATTTTCCATTTATAGATTAATAGTTGCTATTTAGAAATATAATAAATTTTAGATCATGTTGTAACTTTGAAACATTTTTTCAACATCGAGCGATTGCATTCAATAGAAGTAATTCTTAAACAATCCAAATTTTTTAACATTCGACGCGCCAGCGCGAATCGAACCACTTGTTATTATATTATTATTATTATAATAAGGAAAGGAAAGTAAAGATGGAGACTTGAGAATCTTTCTTGAAGCTGGCGCGTCGAACCACTTGTTATTATATTATTATTATTATAATAAGGAAAGGAAAGTAAAGATGGAGACTTGAGAATCTTTCTTGAAGGATTGAAGAATTTTCTATTGTAGACCCAATTGAAGATAATCAAGTATTTAATTTCCCCAGATAATTGTCACACACTTCCTTCCTATGTAATGTAGCAATAATCTCATCAATTCAAATCATACCCCACATTATATTAGTAGTTAATCTATACTATATTAAAAAGTACGTTCACTTGTAAAACTTTTGAATCGCCCATTATACCCTTATTTTTCGAATATATTTCTTAAATGTCATTGCTTAAATTTTTATAATTTTACTCAACTAAAAACTCTATTTTTATTTCATTGAATCTAGTATCCTTATAAGTACTATTTTATTTTTACCATTTTACTATTTTAATCAAAATATTTTTATAGTTTTACTCAACTAAAAAACTCTATTTTTATTTAATTAAATCTAATATCCTTATACCCTATTTTATTTTTATCATTATTTTTACCATTTTACTATTTTAATTAAAATACTTTTACAGTTTCACTCAACTAAAAACTCTATTTTTATTTAATTAAATCTAATATTCTTATACCCCTATTTTATTTTTATCATTTTACTAATTTTATTAAAAAACTAAAATATATTAGAATTTTTAAAATATATTTCTTAAATGACATTGTTTAAATTTTACAGTCTTTTTAGAAATAAATTTTTGCAGTTTTTCTACTAAAAACTCCATTTTTATTTGATTAAATTCAATATTTTTTATAAATATTTTACTTTTATCATTTAATTTTAAAAAATTAGATACCAATTATAATATAAACTAATAAAAATTATTATTATCAAGTTTAAAAGTTAAAATAAGTTGTCTAGTTATTAATTATTTATCATTTTTTAAACTAATTAAAAAGAATTTAAAGTTTTTAGAAATAAAAAGAAGAGTAACATGCAATTATTTCCTTTAACTTATAAAGTTAGAGGAGCCAATTGGGCGGGTTGGACAGGTTTCAGGGTCGGGTCATTTGGGTCCAGATCAAATGAGTCAGGTAATTTTCTTGGGTCATTCGGATTTCAGCTCATCTGGGTTTAAGTCATTCGGGTCTCGAGTCTGCTGGGTTTAGGGTCAGGTGAGTTTGGGTTTTGGCCTAAAGTCACTCGGGTTCTGGGTCATTTGGCTTTTCGGTTTTTCGGGTATAGGACTCGGATTAATTAGGTTAGCCTTGAATTTTTTAATGTTTAATTTTTAAATTTATTTAATATCTTTTTTTGGCGTTAAAATTTATTTAATATCTTTACTACTCGATTTATTTTACAATCCAATATCGGTAAAGTTTAGTAAACTACATATACGAGATTTAAAGAGTTGACATGTGTCCCTATATATATATTAATTTCGAATATTAAATACATAATTAATTATGAAGTGGGGTATGTGTTCAAATATATATTGGTTATATAATATCTAAATTTATGTTATTTTCTAAAAGAAAAAATTGTCAAGAAATTACTAATTAATTTTTTTTTCATTATGTAAAAAAACAAATTACTGATTGTAAATTTATCATAAATTATTCATATAACAGATTTAGTATTTATTCATATAATAATTGTTCATATAATGCAAATTTAATCCAAATTATAACAATAACATAAATTTTATTGAATAAATGATAATTTAGAATTGTTAAAATTATAACAATGTGGATTTTATTGAATAAAACATAATTTTAGTTTATAATATTCTTGGATCATCCGGGTTAACTTCTCGGGTCATTCAGGTTACAGGTTTGTCGGGCTTGGATAGGACGGGTTCGGGTCGTTTGGATCAGATTTTGATAGTTTAATTAATTTCAATTATTATTTTAATTTTCTTTTAATTTAAACACAATGGGTCACGTGCAACGCGCGTGGAAGTGAAGACTAGTTAACATAAAAAAGAGTAGAGAGGTAAAGCAGATCCTGAATAGTTGAATTAGCCGTCCAAAGTTGACTTGTTTCTACAGTCCCAAAAGGAACTAGTATTGGTTTGGACCCTTCTATCTGCAATTCAAGTTTTGAAGAAACCTTTCTTTCTCTTGTATTGCGTAACCGGTTGACTTTCCAATATGGCTCTCAAACGCAAACGCTTCTCTGAAGCAGATTGTTCTTATTCCAGCTCAAACTCGAAATATGATTATGAAGTGTTCCTAAGTTTCAGAGGCGAAGACACTCGGAGGTTTATACCTTGACTTGAGGGATGATGATGAACTTCAACGGGGAAAAGACATCACCGCGGAACTGGTCAAGGCGATCCAACAATCTAAAATGTCTCTTGTGCTATTTTCAAAACGTTGCTGATGGTAAAACCAGTCACTACTCTCTAAATTTAGCCCCAATTTTGTGTGGTTAGGAATCTAAATTAAAAACTATAAAAGGAAAACCAGAGGAGGAAAGGAAAACAGAGAGAGAGCAGAGACAAAAAAAATTTTTTAAAAAAAAAGTCTGCTCTCTTGTCTGAAAAAAAAAAAAAAAATAAAAAAAGAAGGAAGAGAAGGATGAGGAAATGATCAAACAATAGTGGACAATTAAAGTCACTAATATATGACAAGAATGAACAAGGTCGTGTCTATGTTAGTGACTCTAGTTTTCCACTCCTGTTTGATCATTTCCTCATCCTTCTCTTCCTCTTTTTCTTCGAAGACCAATCCGTGGTGTGTAATTATTTGGCCACGCCAGAAATACCAGACGAGAACGAAATGCTAACAAGGACAAAATAAACAATCGAGGTGGTGAATTGATGGAGAGTGAAGGGTGAATCTGCTGGGATGATTCTTGAAGATAAAAGGATGATATGAATCCACCATTTGGAGGAATAAATTCAAGCATCGATATCCACCGGTACCGGACTGGGCATCGATTCTAAAACCTCTCTCAACCATTTAAAAAAAACCACTCTTTTTTAATTTTAAAATTTTAGTGTTCTAGGCGGGGAAATAAATATCAATTCTATAGATAAATAGCTTAGTCAGATAATAACTCAATTTAATTAATTTGTATAGAGTTATCTTTATCCTATACTTGAAACACCTAGCCTTAGCCTAACAATTTCATCGCTTGTAATAGACTCTATTGCATTATTTATACTCACTATCAATACAGAAAAACATAGGTTCTTTTCGATCAACAAATTCCTTAGTTCTTTATGTTCTCTCTACTCTTTCAAGTGTTTCTTTAATTTACAACCTGAAGGTAATTTAATCCGATAAGGTATGTTAAGAAATTAGGTTGAATCCAAATTTATGTAATAGTAATAAGAAAATAAAGGTAATTTAATCCCATAAGATATGTTAAGAAATTAAGTTGAATCCAAATTTATGTAATAATTATAAGAAAATAAAAATATTAATTATATAATGGCAGTTTAGATATATATGAGAAAAATAAGGGTATATTGGATAAATCAAAAGTTTTATAAATTCGTATTTTTATATATTTATATTATATATAAAAGTACGAGTTTTGTAAAACTTTTGAATTCACCATTATATCCTTATTTTTTTAGTATATTTCTTAAATGCCCTTGCTTAAACTATTGTAGTTTTATTCTACTAAAAACTTTATTTTTATTCAATTATTAAATATAATATCTTTATAATATTTTTATTTTTACCATTTTACTATTTTTCAATAAAATTTGGATATATTAAATTTTTTAATATACAGTTTTATTCCACTAAAAACTCTATTTTCATTTAATGAAATTCAATATTTTATAATTATTTTAATTTTAACATTTTAATTTAAAAGGTTATTGTGATTAACATGTTTCTATTTGATAAATTAATGTATTATGATTCAAATTTATTATTTCCCTAACGTGCAATTATTTTATTTGATTTATAATTAATTTTTTGCTAGATAAATGTAATCCTTACTGTGGGTTAAATTTGCTATTTTACTTTGTTAATATTTTTCTTTGTGTGGGATGATTTTTTTGGTTACTTTGATAGTAAAATCCAATGTATACACAAATGGGCTGGTCGGATTGGATTTGGGTTCGGTTATCTGGGTTAGGTTAGTTTTGGGTTAAGGAAATTTTGGGTTATAAGGGTTCGGTAAATTTTTAGTTTTAGGTTAGGTTGGATTCAGATCGCTCAAATGTCGGGTCATTTAGGTTTGGGTCAATTTTGGTTCGGGTCTTTTCGGTTTTCGGGTCATATGTCAGATAATTTCGAGTTTGAGCCTCCGATTTTCAGGTTCAATTCTTTTCGGATTCGAGTTATTTAAATATAATTAATCCCGATTCGGATAATTTCAGATTAATATCTCAAGTTGATTGGATTTGGGTCGATTCAGGTTCG
Organism: Corchorus olitorius; assembly: GCA_001974825.2. Classification (NCBI taxonomy): domain Eukaryota; kingdom Viridiplantae; phylum Streptophyta; class Magnoliopsida; order Malvales; family Malvaceae; genus Corchorus; species Corchorus olitorius. The sequence continues at coordinate 173,081 of AWUE01016255.1, read as the reverse complement.
GGTCATTAAGGATTTGAGGTTGGGTAATTTCGGTTTCGAATTGAGCAGATTTTGTGGTCAAATCGGGTTGGATAAAGTTTAGTTTCAGACGATCGAGTCGGATACCCGTACTCAAGTGAAATTTTGCCAACTATAATAATAGCCTTCTTTAGGATAAAATTAGTAATATACTTAAGATTTTAATTTTCATAATTTAAACATATTAGGTTATATATATATATAACTAAATAGTATATATATATATATATTAGTATATATACATATACTAATATATATATATACATATTAGTATATATATATATATATATATACTACTAAATAGTATTTGAAAGACCCAGGAAATTTACCAAAGGCCCCTTTTGAGGATCGATGAGGATGCTCCATTTGAACTTTTTTGTCCTTTTATGTCTTTTCTCACTTGTCAAATTACTAAAATGACCCTAGGTTAGTTTCTAGCAAGTTTTTGCCCTTGAGCCCTTTTTTGTAAGTATCCTTTCCTTTCACATAAATGTTATAATAAATCCTATCCCCCTTAATTATCTAGAAATGTAACCTCTCTTCAGGCCTTTCATGTCCATATGAAGAAGAGGGTAAACTTAGTTTTTGTTTAAGTGCTACACACTTTAGAGGAGGAAATAAAATTGAAGCTATTGCATATGTCCATGTACAAACTAATATTTACTATTTATTGCTAACTTTAGGGCATATGCTCAATGTTAATAGTATAGCCTTTTAAAGATGCAACACATTTAAAATCATAGTACTTTCGAAATTTCCTACGTATCAAACAATTTAATTCGAATAGAAAATTATTTAAAGAAATAGATTGTTGAACGCCCGACGCGGCAGTGCGGGCCGATCTAGGGATGCAATCGGGTAGGGTACCCGTCAGATTTGAGGTACCCGTACCCTAACCCTATAATTTTCAAAGTACCAGTATCCTATAAATACCCGGTAAAATTTTCAATGCTCCTACCCGAACCCTACCCTATTAAAATTTATACTACCTGTACCCTAACCGATACCCGATAAAAACCCGATTAAACAAAGAACAAACTTGAAAAAAAAAAAAAAGCAGCCAAGATGCTAGATACAATCGAAATTTTACAACAAACTTACTTCAATGTGAACCAGTCAAACACTTATAATGGTTTCACAATCACAACACCAGGTTAAAAAAACAAACCGAGCTACACAATTATTTGAGTTGCAAATAGTTACATATTTGGAAAGCATAAATCAATTAACAAAATTAAGATGAGAAAAGAAAGTGAAACGAGAGTGGTGGAAGACAAATAGAGAGTGAAGATTGAGATTTAATCGCATAAGAAGAAGAAGGACTTTATGTAGCAGGTGGCAGTGCCGTCGAAGGAGTAAAAGAAATTGAGTAGCGCCGGCGATTGTGAATTGGAAGGAGGAGTGAGGGCATCGAGCGGCGGCTCTGAAAGAAAAATAAAAATTAGGTTTTGAACTTAGCTCGTGAATGGGAGGAAAGAATATTAGTTTGTGTCTGAGGGTTTTGATTGTGTTTTTTTTCATTAAAAAGTAAAAATAATCTATTGAATAAATATATTTGGTATTAGAAATGAACAAAAGTTCTATTTGGTATGGATGGTAGCGTGATTGTTTCAAATCTCTTAGTTTTAAATGAGGGAAAGGGTTAGGGTTCGAATCACTTTTAAAAGCATATATATTTTGCATTATATCTAACCGGGTTCGGGTATCGGATACCCGAAAAAAACACTACCCAATTACATCCCTAGACTCGAACCCGCAGCCTCCGCCTTGACAGGGCGTATATAGTATAGATAAAATAAAATCTCCATAATGATGTCTTCTGTTGGAATCGTATCCGTGCATAGACACTTGTGTTTGCCCACAGAACAGCTTACATTTCAAACCATTTTATATACTTGAACCTAAGTGTTCAATTTGTGGGATCACTCCTTTAGTTCGTGTATCATATGGTTCTTGAACTTTATCACCTTTATTAAAAATGAAAAAAGCTGATCTCATTTGGCAAGATCAATGTATGTGTCATGTGAGTACATGTGAAAACGGAGATGGTGTACCCCATTTTTATAAACTTTCTTTAAATAGGACCCTATCACCTGTGACATAAATTAATGGGAATTGGGAGGTTAAGCAATAAATAACAATAAGGATTAAGGAGGGATTGGCAGCCTCGAATGTTAAAAGTCACTAAAACCTTTGGTCCCCAAATGTAAAGGGCTTTTAGTGGCTTACTCCTCATTTTGACCCATTGCCCATGTTGCCTCTTCTAATTTGCTTTGGCCGGTTTATCATTATCATGTTTAGAGTTTGGGTCACAATTATTGAACTTGAGAGCAAAAATACAATACCTATGAAACATCAATTGGGTCCGGGAATCTACACACATTTTTTTGGTACAGCATCAATTGAAACAAGTTTCATAATATATTAATGAATAAACAGGTTTTCCATACTCCTCTGTCTCTTTTTATTAGTCACCCCTAACTGAATTTCGCTTACCAAGAAAAGAAGTTAGAGTTAGTTTAATTCATAAATTCAATAACTTTTTTTGTTTGCTTTCCTAAATTAACCCTCGTTACATCTCTCATCATTTATTTCCACCTTGCTATATAGTACTTACTTAGAATTTAATTAATAACCATTTCCATTAAGAAATAGACAAGTATTAAATAAGGGCAATTTGGGATGCAAAGTATTTTATGTTGGAAGATGACAGATAAAAAGGGACAAGATGACAGATATATAGGGACAGAAGGAGTAGTAATGTTTCATATCATATTTTTAAATAGGAAAAATAAAATTTAAATTTTCCTATACAAGTTCCCTAGTATTCAATGATGGTATTGAGTTTTGATTAATTTGAAATTAAACAAATTGAAAAATTTCTTTAATAATTTACCAAAAAAAAGCTTTTATTATCTGATACTCCCATATCTTCATTCACAAAATTTGAACTTGATAAATACCTAAAGCATCAAATTCTAGGGATGTCAACGGGTAGGGTACCCGCCAATTTTGAGGTACCCGTACCCTAACCCTATTATTTTCTAGGGTACCTGAAGCCTATAACTACCCGATTATTTTTCAAAATAACTACTTGTATCCTATCCATATAAAATATCAACTAGCCATTAACTACCCGAGCCCGATAAAAAACCCGAATATTTTTTTCATTATAATTAAATAATAATAAATTAATTAAAATTAAATGAGTAACTTTAAAATTAACTTATATTATTGTAAAATAAAATTAAAAATTATATTTTTAACCATAAACAAATTTTAATTAGGTTGATTATGAGTAATTTTTAAGTAAAAATATAATATATAAATAAAAATTTAATATTAAAACAATAAATTAGTAATCGAGTTCGGGTGCTGGGTATCCTAAGGTCACTACCCGAACCCTATCCGAACCCATCACGGGTACTAAAACTACTACCCATACCCTACCCTAACCCGATTATAGAATACCCTAACCCTACTTAATCGGGTCGAGTAGTACCGGGTACCTTATAATCTACTATTCATTTACATCCCTCTCAAATTCCTTCGACCAAAGGCAAGTTAAAGGAAAAAAGAAGAAGAATTAATGTAGATTGGCAATTTAAAGAGAAAAAAATCCAAGGTAATTAATCACCCTGGATATTCCAAATCATTGTATGCTATAAGCTTATAGTAGTGGTAGAATAGTAGGCATAATTAACAGGACTATAAAAGTTAAACAGATTCATATTTCAAATTCCCCCCAAAGTTCGATCTCTCCGCCAATTCTCCTAATTTTTTTCAAAATACGTTACTCTCCTTTGTCTCTCACCTTCATCAACTCTTCCTCCTTGTTTGTTGAGCTGTTTTTCACCTTCATTACAACCCCCCCATTTCTCTCTCCTTCCTATTTCTGTTTTTTGTTTTTTTCTTTTTCTGTGCGTTTTGGATTTTCCAGATTCAAAATTAAATGCCCCAAATGATATCCTTCCGAAATCCCTAAATAGACGTATTCAAAATCACGCTCCTATATCAATTCCCTCCTTCATCTTCTGCTCCTGCTCCATCTGTCTTTCCAAATGGCAACTTCAGCTTTTAAGTCAACGACCAAGAGGACCTCCGTCGGTAACTCGCCGGAGGATTCTTCTTCCTCCAACCGTACTTCCGTCCACCGCCGCACCCGGAGTCTTAGCAGATTCTCCCACCGGCTTCCTGGAGCCGACGACGACGACGAGCTTACTCCGGTTCCGAGGTCCAGGGGAAGGTTCGTCAATACTGTCAGGGGAACGGGATTCCCGGAGATTAGTCTCGATGATCTCGCAATCGAGCTCTTTGACTCCTCCCTTAGAGGACGCTCTGCTTCGAGGAATGCTGACGTCATCCCCCGTAATGGTGAAGGGAAAAAAGGAGGAGAGGAGAGTGCGTCTCAGAGGAGAGGACGGTCGGTATCCAGGCAAGGTTCCAGGGGTAGTTTCGTAAATAGTGGTGGTGGTGGAGGAAGGTTAACCTCGGACACTGCTAGCTCGAGGAGGAGAAGATCGGTTTCTGTTGTTCGGTATCAAGTTAGTGATTCTGAGGTAATGTTCTTGCTATCATCGTCATTCCTTTTTGTTCTTACATCTTACATGTGGATTCTAATTGTTCAGAAGAATTTATTGGTCGCATTAGAACTTTTACCTGTGTAAATAAATCTTGTTCTTCTCGGTGCTCTACTATTAAATAGATCTTGTATAAATTGAGATGTCGTAAAAACAAATATCGAAGACGAGACTTCGCTATCTGCTTACTTGCTTTTGGCCAGAATCTGCTTACTTTGTTTATTGATTGATTTTTGCTTAACTTAGAATCAAACATCAATTTATTTAGACAAGCCAACTAAAAACTTTTATTATATGGGGCATGCACTTTTAACATTGTCTTAATGGTATTTGCTTGGCTGGCTTTTAATTGCATCCGCCACAATGAGAAAAATGTGTGGTTATTTGGTAATCACTCTGGTTCTCTTTCAAGTATTTAAGAACTTTATAATTGCAAGTGTCATTGCTAAGTTTATATTCCTAGTCTTGAGCATTCGGTTCCTTCATTGGCATTTGTATTAAGATTTTCACGATTAGTGATAAGTTGTTTTCCCGTAAAGAATGACTTGATAGTACTGGTTGTTTTGCATGTAACTTCAAAGAAAATGAATGATCTTGGAATCTTGAGGTGTCATGCTGAATACTAACTTGTGTCCATTATCTTGTCCTTGAATACGGCAGAGTGATCTAGATCATTCACAGAACTCTAGCAATCGTGCTAGTATGAGGAATTCCATTGGTCGGGACAAACAGCTATCCTCTACTAATAAGCAAACCGCTTCAAATAATAGACAGGGACTGAGAAGGTCTCTCAGCCAAAAGGACTTAAAGTACCATGATGGCTACTCTGTAAGCATCATTTATCTCCTGGAAATAACATTCTAAATACTCTCTATCACCAATTAATTAAGTGGGACTCTTATGTAAAGGATGCTATTTGGTGGTGAGGTTAATGTCACAATACCTGGTCTCTTAGCATCTTGCAAACTCATTTCTCTAAAATTTGTTTAGTAAGCCTAATGAAATTTGTACATATTGGAATCAGAGCCACTCTTCTGCTTTAACTGATGATGAAGGGAGGGATGCTCTTTCCACTAAAAATGGGACGGAGAGGACAATACGAGCAGTTTATGCACAAAAAAAGGTTGGTTTTCTTTTTAGAAAATCACAATTATTAAATTCACAAGGAAGATGTTTGCTAATTTTATCATTATTGTGTTTCCTACCTGTTAGGGAGACCATCCCACTGGGGATGATGTAAATGGTGGGTTGTATGCTGCAATGCGAAAAGAGCTTAGACATGCTGTGGAAGAGATCAAGACACAACTTGAACAAGTATGTATTTCTATGTCCTGTATGCATAATGCTTTATCCACTCCTATATGAGCAAAGTTTTCTGCATAGATTTTGCCTGTTTAACTTGGAGGCCCTTATGGTTTGTGCAGGCAATGGTGAAAACAAAGAAATCTGGATTAGCAAGCGATGGTATCCATCCTGATGATTCCGATGTCCTTAATGCTGTTTCTACAATTAGAAAAAAGTGCGCATCAAAATTGGAAAAGGTATAGTCATATTATAAGCCTTCTGTGGTGCAGTACTTAATGTGGTTACATTTATTGGTATGGCACAGTTGCAAAAAGGTGTTTGAATTAACTAATAAATACTTCAAACCTTTGCTTCTTTCATCTACCGCAGTAACTTGATTTTGCTAGGCATGTGGCCTCTTTAACTGTTTGTACATCACTCTGGAGAATTTATCTTATGTTGTTGGAAATGTACTAATTCCAATGGGAGACTAAATACTAGGTTCATTGATAATCCTTTTCTTCCACATTTATGAAGGGCAACCAAAAGAAAGTCGCATTTAAGTTGCTTTTGAAAAACGGGAAAAAAGAAAACAAACTTCACTGTAATAACTTTTTATGCAGATTATCATGGGTTTTGATTTTATTTATATGCTTAATGAGCAGATGGATTTCAATCCATATCAAGTATTTACTTCATTAAGTCCTTGATGCTATCTATTTTCTTAATTAAGGTTCTCTTCTACCCCATAGTGGACTTCATTATTGATTTTTTTCCCTTGATTACAGTCAGAGAAGCGTAAACAAGATTTATTAGCTGAGATTTTGTTGGAGGAACAGAATGGGAGGGAGCTCTCTAAAATTGTCAAAGAATTGCTTCCTGAACCAAAGAACTCAATTGTTGAGAAACCGATGCGAGCCAGAAGGGTAAAACTTCCTCTTTTACTCCTCGCAACAAAGCAGGATTACCTTGTATATATTTATTTCAAGTCCTCATGGTCATTCTGTTATGTTCTTTAATGTGAGAAAGGTTATTGAATTTCAGTTAATTATTTAATTAAAATACAAATTGTTTTCCAGAGGAGCAATGACAGAACTAGGATGTCCAAGCAATTGACGGAGGAAGCCGAAAGATATATTGAGGATTTCATTTCAAATGTTGAAGATACAGATATTTCTTCATTAGATGGAGACAGGAGTGATACTAGTTCAAGTATTGGGGGAATAATGAAGACTCCAAATTTCCAGAGTCCAACGTTATTTAAATCTGCCCCTGTTGAAATGGATGGTGTAATGTTGCCTTGGTTACAGTGGGAGACTTCTAACGATGCTTCTCCATTATCTTGCATAAATAAACACAATCTTTCTCAGGTAACCTGTGATTTTCTAATTGCAATATTTGCTTCCTAGTATTACTTAGTATAACTAACATATATACTGCTCATGCTTGTATGTCACTTGGGTTGTCACAAAAAAATTGAATGTTTGTCGATTATATGTAAAATCATCTCTAATTCATCCTGTCCTTTTGGTTATTATTTTCTATGCATATAACAGGAAGCGCCCTCTGCACAAGATCTAAGCAATCAATTTACCAGCAGCCGTGGGAGTTGGAGCCCTGCATTTACCGATTGCCCTTCAATAAGTATGGGTGAAGATTCCGGAACTAAATTTGGACAACCTGGGAGTTACCAAAGCCAATTTTCTTTAAATGGAACCAATACAATGCAGTTCGATGTGGATGATTATGTCAACCTCAAAAGCGAAGAAGATTTTCTACATGAAGTATGGAGCCAACGACATAGGATTAGTTCAGGCAGTCTTTTGCTTTGTAATCAGATTATTTTTTAGCTGTATGTTCATCAAAAATGCTTCTCCATTTTACATTAACCCCCCTTTGTATATACTCTACCATCAACAAAGTTTCAACATGGCAGATTTTACTTTCAAGTCCATGCATAAATCAATGTTTTCCCCTTTATCATTGATAATTCAAATTTTCAACATGATCTTGTTGCTTGAACAAAGTAGATTTGAGGATTTCATTTGGCCATTATCATAGGGTCCAACGCTCAATTAATGTTGACTATACAATACACCGGTGGTGGAGTTTAGCAGACTACACAAGCGGGTCCTGAAGGGTGACATGTGTCCTTTAGGAACTAGATTGAAATATTTAAAACTTAATTAATTCAAAAAATGGACATGTGTCAACTCCACAACCCGCGGAACTAGATTGAAATATTTAAAACTTAATTAATTCAAAAAATGGACATGTGTCAACTCCATAACCCGCTTGTGGAGTCCAAAATTCACACCGCCGGTGTAACAAATAGTTGCCCTAATATAATTACAATTTATCAAATATATCAAATTAAAAAGAAAAATTCAAATTGAACAATGAAATCTATAAATAAAATAGTGAATAAAAGCAAATCCTATCTTAAGAGGGATTAAATTTTACAAGCAACTAATAGAAAATTGCCAAGTACCCCAAAAAATCCTTTATTCCTTTAGGTAAACTTAATTTTAAAGTTCATTTTTTTCCCAAATTGAAAATAATAATAATTCAACAATTCTAGTTAGAAATGGAAACGAACTCTATAGTCTTTTGGATATCTTGCACTTCTCTCTCTCTATATATATACTCTACTCTAGAATCCCGCAACAAAAGATCATCTTATTTCAGTACTAACTTTGAGAATCTGTTATATTTGCTTTTACTCGACTGGTAAATCAAGTTAATATCATCAATTTGGTGAACAAAAAGATGGCTGAAACAACTGAGAGGAAAGACTCATCATCGTCAAAAGAAGATGCCCTCAACGATTGGCTTCCCATTACAAAGTCTAGGAATGCTAAGTGGTGGTACTCCGCCTTCCACAATGTCACCGCCATGGTTGGTGCTGGTGTTTTGGGTCTCCCTTATGCTATGTCTCAACTTGGATGGTAACATATATTTCTCTTTGACTTCAATTTTGATTTTTTTATATTAGTTTCCATGAAAATTGTTAGAACAAATTATATTTGTTGGACTTAACCCATAGATCATATGTTTATGCATTCTCTAGTATTTTAATGATAAGATATTTTTATTTCAAATTTTGTAATATTCAATATAATTCTATAAAGTTCAATGAGAATTTTAGAATTATTCGAATAAGATTTAGAAGTTTAGATTCGAATGATACTTGAATCATTAAGTTGAAAGAGTAACTAAATATTGTTATAAATTATTTTATTAGGGGTCCGGGCGTTGTTATCATGATCCTGTCATGGGTGATTACTCTATATACATTATGGCAAATGGTGGAGATGCACGAGATGGTTCCGGGGAAGAGATTCGATAGGTACCATGAGTTGGGCCAACATGCCTTTGGTGAAAAGCTTGGACTATGGATAGTGGTGCCTCAACAATTGTTGGTCGAAGTTAGTGTTAACATTCTATATATGATCACTGGTGGACAATCATTGAAGAAGACCATAATCTTGCTTGCCCTAATTGCAAAGACATCAAAACAACTTACTTCATCATGATCTTTGCATCAGTTCACTTCTTTCTATCTCATCTCCCAAGCTTGAATTCCATCACCCTTGTCTCTCTTTCTGCCGCTATCATGTCCATTAGGTACATTTTATCATTCTTTTTCCTTCAATTTTGATTTTTTTTTTTCAAATTGTGACAACTTGCCCCCACTTTTCAAATTATGGACAATTTGTAAATTGTATTTTTAAAGTTCAGGTCAAATTGTCTCGATTTTGGGCAAATTTGTCCTGAATTTTTAAAGTTCTCAAATTGTCTCTATTGTAGTTTGGGGAGGGAAGTGTCTTTAGCTCCATAGTTTAGATTAGAGGGCAAAAAGGCTAATAAGCCGTTTTTTTAATTGTGTTTTTGTAGTGCTCTACTAGTTATTCTACAATTGCTTGGGCGGCTTCAATTCACAAAGGGGTTCAACCAGATGTGGATTTCGGACCAAGAGCCTCAACACATACAGGGCAAGTTTTCCAATTCTTTGCTGCTCTAGGAGATGTGGCCTTTGCATATGCAGGGCACAATGTAGTTTTGGAGATACAGGCAACGATTCCATCAAGTCCGGAAAAACCATCCAAGAAACCAATGTGGAAAGGGGTGATTGTGGCCTACATTGTCGTTGCCTTGTGCTATTTACCTGTTGCCTTTGTCGGTTACCGGGTGTTCGGAAACAGCATTGAAGACAACATTCTCATTTCCTTAAACAAACCAACTGCACTTATCATTGCTGCCAATGCCTTCGTCGTTTTTCATGTCATTGGAAGTTACCAAGTAATTAAGTTTTTAATCTCTTATTTATTATCAATTTAATCAACAAGATGAATATGGTATGTTAATTTCTGTTAATTTGTTCATAATTGAAGGTCTATGCAATTCCGGTGTTCGACATGACTGAATCATTTCTCATCAAGAAGATGCATTTCAAGCCAAGCCATTTGCTTCGTTTCGTCACTCGCACTATATACGTCGGTAAGCATAATTTGTCTCATCAATCAAAGTTGAAAATATGTTTAACCTAATTTAACTATTAACTGAAACTTCAAAAGCAATAATGGGTCTGATTTTGCTTGCAGCCTTTACTATGTTCCTGGCAATGTCATTCCCTTTCTTCGGTGGACTGCTAAGTTTCTTCGGCGGATTTGTCTTTGCTCCCACAACTTACTTCGTAAGGACAATGTGTTTTTTCAATTTAACCTTTCTACAATGCAAATGCCAAAATGACATTAATTTTCCACCAAAATTTTGCAGCTCCCTTGCATCATGTGGCTTGCTATCTACAAACCAAGAAGATTCAGTTTGTCGTGGTTCGCGAATTGGGTATGTATATAGATGTTCATTGTGATCATTTTCAAACATTAATTTGTTTTTGCTTAATAAAAACTTATAATTAGAATTCGATTATGATTAAAAAAAGTTTTAAATCTGATGAGATATATATGTTATTAATTTATTATTTTCCCTGTTGCAGACATGCATTACCGTTGGTATGCTTTTGATGGTTTTGGCTCCAATAGGTGCATTGAGGCAGCTCATTCTTCAATCCAAGAACTTCAAGTTTTACTCTTAAGTCTTAATTGAACTTTTTCTTCCAAGAAAGGATCAGCAACTTCATCATTATTAGTAGAAGCTGCTCTTCTGCTGTTTGACATTTTTTTTCCCTCTCTTTTCCCCTTTCTAGTTTCTAAGTATCGTTTTAATTTGTTTTTACCATTAATTAGTACTAGTTAATGATTAATGTAACTATTTACTATTAATAAATAAAAGGTAGGTTATTATGTTCTTGGCAAAGAAGGAGAAAGTGGAGGAAATATTCTCTAATTAGAGGTTTGTAAAGAAAAAAGAAAGAAAGAAAGAAAATTACGGGTGATCGGTTTTAGAGTGGTAATCCGTAATCAAAGATCACCCCAATCAAATGCTCAATCACCCCTGAATGAGTGTGAGTGGATAATCTAGAGTAGTTAGTGGATACAATGGATAGTTTACCAATTTTTTTTTTTCAACAAATGGTTTACCAATTCTATTTTTATTTAAAAAAAATATTTGTGATAACTTGAGTTTGTCTTATCAAAACAATTCCTTCTTTTTTAGATAAGAATAATTTTCATTTCTTGAACGCACAAGAAGACCCGTACACCGCTATATGATTAACTATATTACCAAAACGCTAATCCAGTGAAATCTCATTAATATTCAAATAAATTTTATACAATAAGTAAACTATCTATCTACCAAATAAACAAATAAATTACAAATCTAGTGAAATCTCATTAAAATTCAAATAAATTTTATACAATAAATAAACTATCTATCTACCAAATAAACAAATAAATTACAAATCTAGTGAAATCTCATTAAAATTCAAATAAATTTTATACAATAAATAAACTATCTATCTACCAAATAAACAAATAAATTACAAACAAACTCACATTCCGCGAGAGTTGAAAACAAACTCACATCCCGAACAAATAAATTACAAACAAACTCACATCCCGAACAAATAAATTACAAACAAACTCACATTCCGTGAGAGTTGAAAACAAACTCACATCCCGTGAGAGTTGAACCCAAAATCTCATGGTCTAGATAGGCTGGAACTAAGAGTTCAATACTCTACCATTACAAAGAGTTGAACCCAAAACCTACCATTACAAACAAACTCACATTCCGTAAGAGTTGAACCCAAAACCTCATGGTCTAAGTAGGACTGAACCCAAAGCCTCATGGTCTAAGTAGGACTGAACCCAAAGCCTCATGGTCTAGGTAGGCTGGAGCTAAGAGTTCAGTACTCTACCATCAAACCTAAGAGTTCAGTACTCTACCATCAGGCCAAATGTCTGATGGCTATTAAAACAATTTCTAGACATACTCATATTCTCAAGAGTAAATAATTAATCAGTAGTATATACAGTGTATAGATATTAGATTTGCCCAAAACCAGAAAAAGGTAAAACTAAAAGAGTTTTTTTTTTTTTTTAAGTGTACTTTTAAACAAACTTTATCCATTTCCCTCCATCAACGCTCTTTCCCCAACAGGAAAAAAAAATGCAAATCATCCAAACCCCTCATTTCTTCTCTTTCCCAAAACCCTTAAACCCTTCCTGCCCAAAACCATTATCCTCCTTCTCAGGCCCCCGCCATTTCCCATGCTTCCCTTCCTTCTTCAAATCCCACTTCCCCAAACCTTTACCTGCCCCCAAATCCGTCAGCTCCGACGAATTCCCCGTCGACGAAACCTTCTTCGAGAAATTCGGCCCCAAGGACAAAGAAACCGAAGATGAAGCCCGCCGTCGCAACTGGATTGAGCGAGGATGGGCCCCGTGGGAAGAAATCCTCACCCCAGAGGCCGATTTCGCTCGGAAATCACTTAACGAAGGCGAGGAAGTCCCTCTCCAAACCCCTGAAGCCATCGAAGCTTTTAAAATGCTGAAACCTTCTTACCGGCTTCAAAAAATGAAAGAGATGGGGATTACGGAGGACGAGTGGCATCGAAAGCAGTTTGAGATCAAAGGGGAGATTCCAGACCCTCTGGAGACGTTATGGGCTGGGCCTTTGGCGTTGAGACATGTGCCGCCTAGGGATTGGCCTCCCAGGGGATGGGAAGTGGATAGACAAGAGCTGGAGTTTATAAGGGAAGCGCATAAGTTACAGGCGGAGAGAGTCGATTTGGTGAAGGTTGAGAAGGATGTGATAACTGGGGAAGCAGATATGGGTTTGGAGAGATATAGAGTGTTTTTGAAGCAATACCAAGAGTGGGTTGATGCTAATAAGGACAGATTGGAAGAGGAGTCTTATAAGGTTTGTAATTTATTATACCATTATACCAACAAGAAAAAAAAAAAAAGGTCGTCTTTTTGCCTGTTCCTTCCTTTTGGTTGTGTTTCAGTTTATAATTTTGGGAGTACTTTTGATGCCTCGTGTGTGTTAGCTGATGGTAAGGTAAAACTTTTTGCAGATTTAGTCATTTTTTGTTAATGATTTTTAATGGAGTTAGAAATGTGGTTTGTAAGCTTTATTAAGCTAGAGCCTATGATTTAAGTAATATGGATGGTAGTCTAAAACTTAAAAGCTTGGTTGGAAGAGGAATGATTAGCTGGCAATTGATGCCTTTTAACTGTGTAAAATTTATCATTCATTTTTGTAGAGTTATATTCTGGCTGAAACATTAGAAAGAAAAAGGGGTTTTTCACTGCAACTTGGCTGAAATATTTCTATAGATTCATAGGTTGACATTAATGAGTTTCTGTGAGGGGTTTGAAAATTGCAATAACGGTTTGATTTATTTTGAGTTGTTGAGGTGACAATGAAATATATCTACTCACACATGTTTGTGTGTAATATTGAAGAAGTGTTACTATGTTAAGCAGCTATATATGCTAGTTTAATTGCCCTTTGCTGATGCAGTACGACCAAGATTACTATCCTGGTAGGAGAAAAAGAGGGAAAGACTACAAAGAGGGCATGGTAAATTGAATTGCCAGTTTCCTTTTGTTTATGGTATTAGTTTCATTTTTTTCCAATGTATAAAGGTGTTGATGATCCATCTATTGTATTTTGGCAGTATGAGCTTCCATTTTATTATCCAGGACAGGTAAGTTTTCAAGGTTATTGTTTTTTTAAAGTTTTTAAGGATTACATAATAAGAAAAGATCAATAATGGACGTCTATGCAGATATGTGAAGGCAAAGTGACTACGTTACACCTATACCAAGGAGCATTTGTCGACATAGGTGGTGTATATGAGGGGTAATTATTATCAATCGATCTAATGTTGCTTTACCGGTAAAATTGTTAGTAAAAGCAGTAGATTTTCTCGATTCGTAAGTCTTTTATCTTTTACCTTAGATCAGGTTTCACCATGTCTCTCCTAAAGGCCTTTGTCTAGTCAAGCCTGCTCACATGCACCTGAAAAGAATCTTTCCAAGAAGCTAAATCATCTATTTACTAACAATTTGATTTGTTCTTGAATTTTAAAGACATGCATGTCTGTGCCGCTACCCTCAGTTCCATGTTCTCATCCTTCTAATATGTAATTATAATGTGCAGTTACTGGGAATTTGACTTGGCAGAAATTGTGTGATTCTCTCCCTTATTTATGCAATGAAGTGATATGGTATTTTGCAAGTCTACATGACATATTTTAAAGATAAAATGTAAATTTTGAGAATACAAAGCAGTTGTTCAACAATTCAATTATTAATAATTTCAAATATTAGGCGTTAGCTGATTCATGGGTATCTGATTGAGTAGCAATCAGTTCAATAGATTAATTATGATTTCACTCATGATTATTAGCTGATTGAATCTATATATAACAGTGAGGTTTCCTGCTAGATTCACACAATGTATCTATTCATTTCAGGTGGGTCCCAATCAAAGGTAACGATTGGTTTTGGATCCGCCATCACATAAAAGTCGGTATGCATGTTATTGTTGAAATTTTGGTGAGTGTATATTTTGGCCTTTTTTTGGTATATTAGTGGTTATATTAATAACTTTTTCTCCTGATAAACTTCCCGTAGAAATTAATAACGAGTTTATTAATTGTAAGTTTCACCTATATTTCTTTCATCTTTCTGCAGGCCAAACGAGATCCCTACCGGTTCAGGTTTCCTATTGAAATGCGTTTTGTCCATCCTAATATAGATCATCTCATGTATGTAATTTTAGACATATGAATACTTTTTTCTACTATATTGTCTATGTGGTATAGCATGGAAGTTGACTGCCATCTGGTATAGTTCTAGTAATCTATTTCCTCATGGTTTTTTGTATTGCATCCTTTCTTCCAGATTTAACAGATTGGAATTTCCACCAATATTTCACCGCGATGAGGATACTAATCCAGATGAGTTACGGGTATGCACCATATTGAAGTTGCCATTCTAGTCTGCATTTCAACCTACCCTTATCCATGCCAAGGGTCTCTCTATCTGAACTGAACCATTAAGACCATCTTTTATTGTGTATTTAAATTCTAGTTTTGCCTTACTAACATGGTGAAAATTCTAGTTTCATAACTCTTCTAGTATCTTGAAGCTGCCGCTGGCTTTTTTATTCAATTATACTTCAAAATTTTGTGCACTTGGATATTTAGTATTCCTTTGTCATTTTGATTATACGTTGTGCTATTCATTATTTGAATTTCAAATTTCTACCATGATCATTTTGATTAAATTCTGTGCTACTCGTTATTTGAATTTCAAATTTCTACCATGATCATTTTGATTAAATGCTGTGCTACTCGTCATTTGAATTTCAAATTTCTACCATGATCATTTTGAATAAATGCTGTGCTATTCGTTATTGGAATTTCAAATTTCTACCATGATCATGCTTTAATATCTTTGATACCTTTGCAGCGTGATTGTGGAAGACCTCCTATTCCTAGAAAGGATCCAGGAACAAAACCAGAAGAGGAGCCATTACTGTCTAATCACCCTTATGTTGATAAGGTAATTTGGCAGCAATATCTTCGTTGACAATCAATGTATTAGATCTGAATGTATTTTAGGTGGTAGCGTGTTTTTCGTCTTTTTGGTAGGAATCAAACTAAGTTTTTATGGCAACAGCTGATACTTTGTTCATACATGTCCAAGAGCTGATTCACCTTCTGATTTCTGTTTTTAAATGGTTGTCTGAAGATATTATTGCTCACCCAACTACTTCAACTGTGACTAGCAAATGATCAATGTTCTTACTAGGTCCAATTTGTCTGTTATGCAGTTGTGGCAGATCCATAATGCTGAACAAATGATATTGGATGATTTGGAGGCAAATCCAGAGAAATATAGAGGTAAAAAGTTATCAGAATTAATTGATGACGAGGATTATGATGAAGAAAACAGTGTTCAGTACACCAAAGCATATTACAAGAAAAGCCTGTTACCAAAAATGATTGTGGTGAGCCTTTTTTTATCCTAATTTTCACTAAAGTATATGCCTGTATGGCCGTTTCTAATTGCTAATATTTATATATCTCTACAGAAATTAAGTGTTAAAGAACTTGATTTGGAAGCTGCCTTAGCTGAGCGTGAGGTAATTATTCCTGGGGTGTTTGCAACTTCTATTATTGATTCTTTTATTAGAGTTTTCTTCTAATCTAGACAGAAATTTCATTTTGTTTCCTCAGTGCTGGGTAATAATACATGTAAAGATGGGCATTTTTCTGTTATCAAAAATTCCTATCAAAGCTTGTGGTTCTTATAAACTAATATAAGTCAAGCCTGAGAATGTCCCTGTAGTTACTAATGAAAAGTGATGATGTTCTTTATATGTATACCTTATGGGTCAAACAAATTCATAAACATACATGCTCTCAATATGATCTTGCTTTCTCACCAAACTTTTGAGGTCTTCTATAATTCTACAAAAATTTATTAGGAGTTACTGTTATCGCTAGTATTTAAGTTACCATAGGATGCAACATCTGATGGGGATTTAATTTTCCCTTGAATTTGATACAGCACCATAATGAACTTAGAAGACAAGCAAAAGAACGAGGAGAGGAATATAAAATAAGCAAGTTTAAGCGAAATATCGAGATGGATGAATATGATTTTATACACTGGCGTCGTTCATTTGAGGAAAGAGAAGCTTTGCTCCGAGACATCAGCTGGTAATCCCATGTCTTATTTTCTTCATCCCCTTCTATCTGTACGTTGCAAACCCCACTGTTGCCTTGTGTTATGCAGTTATATAGATGCTCAAATATCAGGATGTCAACCTTTAAATCAAACATTTTACTGTAATGTTCGAAACTTAACCAAAAGATAACTTCCAGCTTAAAGGGGAAAGTAAAGGAAAATTGAACCATAATCAGTTTTCCATTTGCACTGTATGAACATATTTCTAGGTAATGAAACTGTTACTAGTGATATAAAGGGAGCTCAGTAATGCCATCTGCTTTTGATTTGTCATCTACTCATCTTTCTCTTTCTTAAATCAACATATAAAGGGTCAAATGCTGATGTTGTGCAGTAAACAAAAGGTACCTTGCCATTCATGCATGGATATCACTCTTTCTCATGTGCCTTATCTTTCTGACATACATGCAGTTCATTGTTTCTTAGTGTGATTCTAGAAAATTCAAATCAGAGAAGGTTTACTGTATGTTAAAGCTTAATTGATTTCTTCTAGTGCTGCTTTGCATGACGGGTTATAAAGACATTTGATTCAAGTCATGACTCGTGAGCATTTCAAATTTAATCATGCATCAAAGTAGAAAAAGCTTTTTAATTTCTGGTTCTGGGGATATGGTTAATGTAAAGAGTCTTTCACTCGTTACTGTCTTGTGATCATACTGTTTTGATTATCTAGTGGTTCATTCTGCACTGCATCATGTTTACATTACCTAGGTCTAGCAGGCTGTGTGCAATGGTATGTCTATGTTCTTTGTGTCTTGACTCCTAATAAACACTGATTTTTTGCAGCCGTCAAGCTCTAGGTTTGCCATTGGAAGAGCCAGGAAGATATAAAGATGCCAGTTTCTTTGGGAAGGATCAATATGATCCTTCAAATCCCTTGTATCGATATGATTACTGGGGTGAACCCAAGAACTCCGAAAAGAGTAAACAAGAACGGATGACAGATGCACACAACAAGTCTATAGTGGGCAAGGGCACCGTCTGGTACGATATGTCTTATGAAGATGCCATCAAGCAAAAGATGCAAAGAGAAGCCGGTTCAATAGGAACAATGCAAGTGGAAACGGATGAAGATGAAAAGAGACGTCAAGATAGTGATGATGATGATGACGACGACGACGATGATTTTGATTATAGCATTCTAAGCGAGTCTAGTTTTGAGTTCTCAAATCAGCCTGTTGTTAATGGGACTGAATCGTCCAGTATATCAGATGAAGGGATGTTTGAGAATTAAGGTTAGGAGGACTATGCTTGTATAATAACGTATTAATTGATGTATAGTATAGAGGGGAGAGCTTTTTAGGACGAGAAATTGGATTTTGAATCATTGTTTTTGAATTATAAAATAATAAACAAAACCAAACAACAATTTCACTAGGCTTTTCAATGTCTTTCAGCAGAGATTGTGAAGATATATCATATCATTTATTTATAAACTAGAGCATGTAAGAGTATCGGGTGTAGAGTTAACTTTGGAATGGTTGCACGAGGGATGAGAGAGCGAATAACTTAGTGAAATTGACGTGCAAGTGCGACAAAAGGATTTAGAGAGCTTGAGGGGGAAAAAATACCCATATATGACAATAAAGAAATGGAAGGAGTTGGGGGCAAAAGAATGGAAGCATTGTGATTCCCATTTTCTCTACTTCAAAAATTATATTACAATTCGCAGACAAGCCAAACTCCTCTACACAACTCAGACCCCTAAACCCCACCAGCCATCACCGCCAAAAGGTAGAAACAAGAAACGATGAAATCTAAAAGCCAATTAAAAGGGTGGAAAACAAAAAGCAGACTTCCCCTCCGGACCCCCTAACGGCTAACAAATTGACGCATCAGAAACACTAACTTCCTTTATACAAAAACAACAAATAAAAAATTAAAAAATCCCTGAATTCTGATGCTTCATTTTAAGCACAACCATGCAGGTAGTCAATCATAAGATCTGCAGAATAGTAGCACTTCATGCCAAAGACCACTCTGAGATGACCAAGTTGACAAGAGAACCTCAAACTTCCAAAAATGCCCACAACACTACGTTTCTTTAGCAGTCTTCATATCTGCCGGAGGCTGTGCTTATGGTTGCCCAAAGGGAGGAAAATATGGTGCTATTTCGTCTAATTTGTAAAAAATTTCAGAACCGAACTACATTCTGCTCAACAGGCACTGGAAGAAACACGATCAATCGATTTCTCCTTCCTCTACATCATTTACTGGATCTGGAGTACTATGGGGAGGTTCATCTTCTTCTTCCTCATCATCTGCCTTCATATATAATCCTAGTTGTTCAAGGGGATTGCCCTGCAGTTTGAAACTTCCCAAACCATTTTGAGAATGACCTGGGCTTGACTCCTCCATGAAATTAGGTAAATGTTCATCATTAGCAGTCCTAAGCATTTCAAAATCTTCCATAAATTCACTGTTCTCATTAATATCCACAGTCTTTTCCATCTGCAAAGAGTATAAAGTATAAACCTTTAGTGACATTAACGTGACCACGCCACTTCACTAAACAACAATATCATCTTATTCACCTTCAAAAGTGCCTGACGTGCAGCTTCTCTCTCCAGCTCCCTCTTCCTTTTGGCTTCAGCAGCTGCTTCTGCTTCAGCTTTTCTCCTGGCCTCTTCAGCAGCTTTGGCCTCTGCTTGCAATCTTGCTTTCTCTGATAACAAATAGAAAGCAAAAAGGATTATAGAGATTCAAATATTCAAGTAAGAATTATACATTCCCTTTCAATCAAAGGCAAATTAGCTAAGAGAGCCAAAATCCTCAAAAAAGGAACATTAGTCCAAGAAAACTTAATAACAGTATTACAGTAACGGTTACAAACCTTCTCTCTGTCGCCTTTCGAGTTCTTCTCTTTCCATCCGCAGTTTTTCAGGATCACCCTTTTCACCCTGTGCTCAATCAAATTATAAATGAACAATTAGCGAGAAGGCTTCAAGATTTTTACAATTTTGCACTTATAAGTACGCAAGAATAAGGTCCTAACCTTTTCAAGTGCCTTTTCTCTAGCTTTAAGTATGGTATCAGCAAAACGGTTCCTCAATAAAGCTGCACGATAAAGCTTTTCGGGGGAGACATGCCTCTCAGCTGGAGCACTCTCCTCTATAATATTACAGCATTACGGATGAGATAATACCCCAAAAGTAACAGTACAGAGCCTTCTAACATTTTTGCTTACCCTCTTGCTGGTCTTCTGCCTCCATGGCACTAGGCTTATTAGGAGAATTCAACTCAGCTGGACCCAGCTCATTTAAGGACTCTGCACGCAACAAAGAATAGGCATTTTTTCAAGCGTTCAAGTCATTGACCCAAGACAAATTTTCAGAAGGTGTGCATGATAGATACATAAGAATTAGATACTCACGATTTTCATCATCAGGAATAGCAATCTTGTCACGATTTAAGTCCACCTTTGTCCCCAAATCCAACTTTTCCTACCACATACAGAGAGAAAACATGATCCTTAGAACAGTGCTAAACTATATTTTAACTCCCAAAGACACCCACTCTAAAGAGAGGGAGAGAGCATCATTTGTAATTCACACTAAGGGTCCGTTTGGTAGGAAGGAAGGAAATTTCATCAATCTAAGGGTTGAGCTACAAAGTAGCATGTTGGTTGTGCATCACAACCATTGAATTGAGCAAATTTCCTTCCTCACCCCTTTCTTTCCTTCCTACCAAACGGACCCTAGGACACCCAAAAATGTTCAAATAATCAAAGCAATAGAGGTACCTTTGTAGAACTAACAGGAATGGACGCCTTAGCAGCATCTGATTCACTATCAGAATCTGAATCTGAAAAAAAGAATCAAATGAAAATGAAAGATTTCAAAAGGAACAACATAAGTTTTCAAGTGCTGCCAAACGACATCAACTTGCAGTGAAAAAAGATACACAAAAGGCTAGTAATTCTCTCCAATTTATGGATGCCCAGACATAACCGCCAAGAGATAAAATGTAAAAGCAACCAAGAATGTATGTGATCTTTATGGTTACATTCATATCACTCCAAATTTTAGTTACATCACCAAGTGACATGAAGAAGTAAGAACTAGGCAACAAAATCTCATCAAGCAAAACTAGCTTCGAACATATGGTTCTAATTTGAGAAATCAACTCTGAACGCCAGCAAACAAGAAACCATCTGGAGCCCAGTTTTTTTGACAGGTATTCCCATAAGGGCTTCAATACTTGACAGCATGAGCTTCACTGTCAAACATTAACAAGTGACTATGTAATGTTACTCAACCTCATATCATAAACAAAGATGGTCTATTACTCTCAAAAACTATTCTCCTTTCTTCTGTCTCTTATGCCACCAAGTTCACCCTACTTTAATTAAAAACATATAAAGTTGTAAAGTCTAAACACATTTGGGACAAAGTTTCAGTGAAAGAAGCCAAACTGTTGCTAAGCATGTCAGGTCAATTGGATAAGGCTGCTATAAGTAAGCAGTTAACCATTGCCAAAGAAGCATTGTACTTGAACCTTTAATTTCATCGATGA
This sequence comes from Corchorus olitorius, assembly GCA_001974825.2. Lineage (NCBI taxonomy): Eukaryota > Viridiplantae > Streptophyta > Magnoliopsida > Malvales > Malvaceae > Corchorus > Corchorus olitorius. The sequence continues at coordinate 151,507 of AWUE01016255.1, read as the reverse complement.
AAACCCACTTATAGTAGTAATGGGAGTCATTTTCATAAAGCAAGCCAAATCCTAAAGACCAAAAAATGTTTGAGCTCCAACATGCTACAAAGATAAAAACTACATACTTGCCCCTCTCTAAGTTGAAGAATTGAGAAGAGGCTTAAGGAAAGCAAGTAGCTTCATTAACCAATCAACAACAATGAAAGTATCAATAAAGTCTTAAGCTTGAAAGCAGTTTGAGGTGGAATTGGTCAATGAAATTGTGAATACGCTCAACAGCAATAAGATTATAACATTCAAGTAAAACTGCAAACTTTCAAACAAAGAAAACACCAGCATGACAGCATATTTTTCAGGTCAAAAGAACTATAAACTTTTCTTTTATTAGAACAAAGTGACAGCATGCCCATACACAATCCAAATTCTTAAAGTGAAAATTTTGTGGGGGGATGTGGGGGGGGGGGGGTAGGCGGGGTGCTAAATAGACAAATAAGATTCAGAATGGCACAAACCACTAGAAGAAGAGCCTGATTCACTGCTGGAGCTGCTGGGACTACTGCCTCTACTATTTATATGAGTTAAATCCTTCTCTATTTCTACAGCAGGATAGCCTGAAGTAGGGGGATCGTTTCCACCAATAATATCTATATCCTCATCAACATGATCATAACCTGATAAGACACACAAAAAAATCATAGAATATCAGCTGCTATCCTCTGATGATTCAGTTTACTAGCTTACTACTATCTGTAAATAATCTAGCAATCACACAGACGCACCAACAATTACCTTTAAATGGCTGCATCGATGAATTGCTAACCCCTGATTCATTATGAAGCTGCAACACAGAATACAGGAAAATCATAAATACCATCATCACATTGTGGATAAAAATGTACCAAACAAGGATGAGATAGTGACACAGGATTACCTCCATTTCACAGGGTTCAACCTTTGCCTGGTTTTTCTGCTTCTCTAGCAAATAATCATCCAAAAGTTTTCGCAATTTAAACAAGGTTTCATCACTGAGAGCATCAATATCAATCTCAATCTCTTCATCGCCCATTTGACCTTCAGCAGAACTATGTTCTTTAAGGAAGTCAATAATGTTTTCAGGCAATTCTCCCAACAAAGCCTCCAACTCTGTGCTCAACTTATGCTTTTCTTGATCAGTCATGATCTGTCTCTGTCTAACAGGCTCAGGCTTGATCATAGTCTCTTTGGGATTTATCTTTTTCTTTTTAAAAGGTAATAAGCCACTATTTGTTTCAACTTCTATAGATGCAGCTGCTGTTGAAGGCACAGCCTCTAAGTCCATGGTAACAGGAAGCTTCTTTTCTATAGCTTTCCATCTCACCTCAAAATATTTACTTAGCGTCCCAGCCATGAAGTGGACATCATTTCCAGCTGGGTTGTATGCCAATGCATTTGAGAATGTAAGGCGAACATCAGCAGCAAAGTCAAATGGACTCGAATACTGCCCTGAAGCTAGCTTCTTCTTTACAGTGCCCAAATCCATAGGGTGCTTAATGACAGAGAAGTAATCCGGTAGGTTCAACTTCACCACATCAACAGGGCTGTTAAAAACCCAACCATAATTATGTTGCATCATACGGTTAAGTAAAGTTTCACATTGCTTCATCACATGAGCATTCGAGTTACTCACTGCCACAGCTGGCTTCACAGATTCTAAACGCTTTGATGTGCTCTTTTTTGTGCGAGCTCCATTACGTCCTCCAAGAGGTCCTTTCTTCCCATGGGAACTTAATACTTCTGCTGAATGAGGAAGACTGTCGACTAGAGGCCTCTTCTTACCATCATTGCAACTCCGGTTATCAGTAACTGGTGCTAAAACAACACTTGATCCCATAGAAGCAACTTTCTTTTGTAGCACGCGAACCTGTTCAAGCTCTATTTTTAATCTCAATTCCAAATGCTTTCTCTCTGGTCGTGACATCTTAGACAAGGACAATACTTGCGTAGGGACACCAAAATTATCATAACTATCAGCATTCAAACTAATACATTTCCTTTTAGGTGCACATGAATCCTCTGAAGCGGTCATCTCTGTATCAATACGTCCAGAACTCCCAAAGCCATCTGATTCACCCATGGTTTCAACCACATGTCTGTAATCAGGAACAAAACCAGAAGAATTCCCACCCTTAGAGTACTTCCTAGACTTCCCCATCAATAGTGAAGATGAACACTTTCTGTATTCCTTATATCCTGTGTACTCTATCGGAATAGCTGGTGCCATAAGATAACTTCCAATAACTGCACATATCAACTATCCCAGTAAGTTTTTTATTCTCCCACAGCTGATCCTATTTAAAACTCAAGTCTCAAAATGTACAATAAGGCTCAACTACTCTCTGTTCATAATTCGTTTGTGATCAATCCAGATGTTATGCGCCTATTTATTCAGATTCTTCAAAAGGTTCAGAAATGGGAGATTAATTACTCCTCCATAGTATTCAAAAAGCAAAGTGTGAACATTTTCAACCACACCTACAGCACTTTATTCTTCAGACACACAAATCTCAATCTTAAGCTTCAAATTTGTCAAAGAAACAAAACGTTCAATTATAACCCTAACAAAAACACGAATCAATATCTATATATATACAACCCGAAAATTATCAAATTTTCTTATAAGTTCCCAATTGACGCCACCTCAAGAAACCCAAAAACGCTTTCTCTCCTCTCTTTGCCGTTCAAAGAAAAACACTCAAATTTCACTTCTTCCCTCGTTTTTTTTTTTGAAAGAACAGAAATGAATCAGCCCCGCGATAAAGATTATTTAAAGAGGGAACTATTGAAGGAAATCAGAAAGAATGATACTTACAATCGAAGAATAATGTGGAAAAATCTAAGCTAAGCTCGTTTGAGCAGAGACCTTTCAAAAATGAGATCAAATCTAATCAAAAACCGAAGAAAAGGAAGAAGGAAATGCGAGCTAAAACCCTAAATCTGCTCCACAAGAATCCCAATTTCAAAACCTGGATCTCGCAACGGAGCCGCTGTTTTTCTCGATTAGAAACCCTAGAGAGGGAGAGAGAAACTTCGAAACTCACCCCTCCTCGGCAAATCTTCGCAACGCGAGCAAACGGAAAATGAGAAAAAAACGAAGAGAGAGGAAAATCAAAGGAGAGCGAGAGAGAGAGAGAGATCGTAGTCGTTGCTGATGGGCTAAAGCTTGAGTTTGCCTCTCTACTTAAAGGCCCAATCGCCTCTTTACCCGCCGTATCTAAACTAATGCCAGCCGTTGATTTGTCCAGTCGGTGAAATCTAACGGTTAACATATCTATTTCTATATGCATCGTCAGTGTCTAGATCTGACGGCCGTTATAATTCTCTGTCAAATCTCAATGACTTGCTCGACTTCTAGAATATTACTGAATTTTTCAATTATTTAAACACTGAAGTAAAATAGCGATACGCTCGCGCGTATTGAAATATGAATTACTCGCTGTGAGAGAATAGTACATGTGTAACCGCTTTCGGGGCATGACACGTGGTACATGAAAATCAGCGAGTAAAGAGTTTGAAGAAATTATAGGAAGGTAAGTTCAGAAAAGTTTACCGACCACGTGTTTGCATTGACTTTCACTGTCATGTGACGCGGCATGCAAGCTGCTTTGTCCACATGTGCTCAATTTGAAAACTGCTCAGCCAATTTTTTGCCTCCTTATTACTTCAGAGAAAAAAAAAATTAAAACAAAAAAAGGATCATATCATAAAGCAATTGCAGATTGGGCCTGGCAACGGCCTAATATACTTTCAAAATTCTCTAATCAGTTGTCGGTTTGAGCCTGGGCCGACATCCCAATGGACTTCCAAAATTCTGAAATCCGAATTAGTTTTCTTTTATTTTCTTTGTTCATTTTTTAATCGGATTGTTTTTTTGAAAAATTTAATTTGACTTATAAGAAAATATTAAAATTAATATTTTTTAGAAAAAATTTCAAATATTATGTTTAAGGCTTTTTATCTGTGATCGTTTCACCGTTTGATTATTCCATCACTGTTTTGGGTCCAAACAGAGTTTAAGTGTAAACTTCGTTTTAATCGCTGCTCTAATAATCTCATCTATACAGTACCTGATTTAATCTGTAAAATGTAATCTCATCTTGTTAATTGCTAAAAAAATATTTCACACGGTCACAACGCAACTAAAGAAAGATTATTGTCCCATCTACTATGACACTCCGTAAGTATACTATTTTTATCCTTTACTATCAACTTAATTGATGTCATTAACTAAACTTCTATCAAGGAGTTTCTTACTTGAGGTGTCCATTGAACAGATGGGCCAATCCTATATCCCCTACAACTATTCATACTATTCATATTGTTTGATGTGATAAATATAATTCTCACCCTTATTTCTTCTTTGCAATAGTGAGGAATTATAATGGCAAATCACACTTGAAATTGTAAGAAAATATAAATGATCTTATTATGAACAGAACACTAGGAAATTATTACAACTTTTGAGATTTAACGATCTCTACTCCTAATATTAACTCTTTTTTTTTTTTTCGAAAGACCCAATATTAACTTCTAATCAAGTAAGGTTTGAGACATATGTCTTGTAAATTTTTGCCAACCTTTATTACATATTACATAGAGAAATCTTCTAATTTTACGTTTCGAGTAGTTAATTAACTCCCTTATCCAATAAATAAATCAAGTAGTGTACTCAAGTCCAAATTCCCTTAAATTTTTTTTTTAGAAAAAAATTCCCTTAAATTTTGAATAACCACCAACTTGGTAACCTCCTTTTGGTTAATAACTTCATTTGATCCAATCCTCTTGGCAACTAATTGTTCCTTTGCATCATAATGGAGAAAACAACGTAAAATAGAGTAAATATATATAAATAGAGAAAGTATGATTATATATAATATACCGTCAATGAAGTTTAGCAGACTACACATGCGGGGTTTAAGGGTTAACATGTGTCCTTAGGGGAATAGTTGTTAATTTTAAAAACAAAAATAATTCATAAAATTGGTATGTGTCACCTCCTCACTCCACTTTTGCAGTCCATATTTTACATGTTCAGTGTATCAAATTGGTATATGTCGAGGGGAGATTTTCTCTATGAATAATTATTTGATACACTGTCAACATAAATTTTATGCTCCACAAACGATTTAAAGAGTCGACACATATCTATTTTTTTAATTTTATATTTAATATTAAAAATTATAGAAAATTATGCAATATACTCCCGAGTTATGTGTAAATTAACAAAAATTGGAACATGCTTTTCAAAAAAAAAACAAAAAAGGAACATTGTCAATTTGTCATTCTGTTTCTTGAGTTGGGCTTGGATTGAGGCCCAAATAGAGAGCTACGGCCTATATCACTAACAGCACGTTTGGTTCACCGAAATGCAATTCGGTGGAATTAAGGGGTAATTGAATTGAGGGGGAATTGAAAATGGCAAGAGTTGAATTGTTAAATATATAGTTTGGTTCAATGGATTGGAAAAATGTGGAATATACAAGGAATAATATGAAAACTCCATTTTACCCTTCCCAATAAATAAAAACATTAAAACTTTTCAGATTTTCTTTCCAAAAGGATCAAACCCACTTTTTAACTTGAACAAATGATGAACTTTGATGAACATCAAGAACACATTGAACCAAAATCCTATCAATCCTCAGACAAATAAAATCGATGATTTGAGCACTGGATATTCTACAAACCAAACCTTAATAAATGCCCAAAAACCCAACAACAATTAAAAGGGTCCTCTATCATCTATCTTCTCGGATTAAAGTCTAAACTAAACCAGAACAATCTGTCATGTTTCGTAGACTCTGTACATCTATGTTTCACCCGAAACCCTTTTTGCTTCCCCTCCCTAAAAAAACCTACATTTTCAGCGCCCCAAAACATTCCCAAAGCACTTCTTTTTTTTATCTCAGCATTCAAATTGGTTGATACCCAAAAGTTCCATCCCATTCCTTCCCTTGACAAAGCCTCAAAACCCGAGTTACTTTGTGCTTTGCAGTCTCAAAAACCACATTATTCCATTCAGTTAAAGAACTTGCAACTGATTTTTGTTTAAGGATGAAATCACCTGGGTTTTGGTTCCATGACTGATTGAGTTTCTCCTTGAACTGTGATGAGTCATCCAAGGGTTCTCAAATCGAAATGGCTTGTTTCGTGCAGGAGGTGGGGATTTGGTACGAGAAGAGGACTGAAAGCAATCTCAGGTACAATGGCTAGTTTGAAAGCCTTTAAAGCCAATCGATTATCGGATTTCACCAACCCAACTACCACTACCAGGGGATCCCTAGATCCGCTCTCAGATTTAGGCTCTTTTTAGCTCATCTTGCATTCTCTAATTTTGGAGGAGGAAAAAAAGATAAATCCTTCTTGTAGGATGAAGGATGAATTGAGCCCATCCCATCATTCTTCACTATTTTTTCATAAAAGAAAACAAAATAAATTAGTATTAAATAGCTAACAATGGAGGTGGAGAAGACTTGAGCGGTAGGATGGAGGAGATGAAGAAATAGAGAAAAAGGAAAAAGGGTAATTTTGGAAGAAAATGAAGAAATCAATTACAAAAGCCACCGAATTGCAAATCAGCGGGGTGGGTGCTGATTTGCAATTACGGGATCTGATGTAATTGTCTTTTCAGCCGAATTGAAAATTCGGCTAAAACCATGAACCAAACTTTGGAATTTGTGAGGCCCACCGAATCGGGCTGTAATGGAAAAGCAATTCATGCCAACCAAACACGTCGTAAGAATATAATAAGATCCAATGGGCTACGCATAGGCCCAAGAAAAACAAATTATTAGAGTATTTAAAAGAATAAAAATGAATTTACCAGAAACCTCTATCTGGCAAAAAAAAAAAAAAAAAACCTCTTAGATTCCCATATATCGCCAGAAATTCTTTCCCGTTTCGTTTCTGCTTCCTTGTTCGCGAAGGACTGGAATAACAAAAAGAGTAGCAACCACGTTTAAAAAAAAAATCAAAACCCTCTTCCTTCATCCTAAACACTTATTAATTCGAAGCAGAAACCTCTTTTATCTTCTACATATATATTCAAAACCCTAAGAAGAGTTAAATATTTATAATAAGTAGATAAGTTCTGTTGCAAAAGATGGGTTCGTCTTCGTCGGAAAAGTTCGTTCAAGAACTGATTCTATACGCTGCCAGCGCCGCCCTTAGTTGCTTAGTCCTCGTCGCCGGGCTCCGACACCTCGACCCGAACCGGGAAGCTTCTAAAAAGGCGCTCCAACAAAAGAAGGAAATTGCCAAGCGCTTGGGGCGTCCTCTAGTCAACACAAATCCCTATGAGGTAATTTAATTTGCGAATTGAAAAGCAATGATTATATGATAGTAATACTATTCCTTTTAATAGTTGAAGCTTTTTATTAGGTCAAAGTTTAATTTGCTGGGAAGCTATATGAATTTGTAAGAAATTATCCATTCTTGAGTACATTTTGTTTTAGGATTTTGTTTAATTGGAATGGGATTTAAAGTTGAAATTCATTGTTAAAAATTTCATAATCTTGTTTTTGGGAATATAAGTTAGTCTATTTTATCTGAATTTGGTCATTGAATTCACTAAAGATTCCTAAAGCTAAGTTGTACGTGAGTAACGTGACTATAATCATTTGCCTATGGAAAGTTCGAGTATAGTGGTTCTATGCAGATGTAGATAGTGCTTTTTGTAATTCATGGAAGCTAAAACTTTGCAATTCTGACAATACAAAACCAGTCACACACTAAACAATATAAGGCATAAAGATGTTCCAATTAAGAAAGAATTAATTATACTACTGTAATAGAGAATAGTTGACCTGCCACTTATGGATAGACTCTGCTAACACATTATCTTGCATGTGTTGAGAGTATTTTGCAGCATTTAACTAATTTGCTTTAATGGGTTTCTGTTTGATGTTTCTAATTCTCTACAACTTTTAACAGGATGTAATAGCTTGTGATGTGATAAATCCTGATCACATTGATGTTGAATTTGAGTCTATTGGAGGATTGGAATCCATCAAGCAGGCTCTCTATGAATTAGTTATTCTTCCATTACGGAGACCTGAGCTGTTTTTACATGGAAAACTTCTTGGTCCTCAAAAGGGGGTTTTGCTCTATGGGCCCCCTGGTACTGGAAAGACCATGCTCGCTAAAGCCATTGCAAAGGAGTCTGGAGCTGTTTTTATCAATGTGAGGATATCAAATCTGATGAGCAAGTGGTTTGGTGATGCACAGAAACTTGGTTAGTGCTGATGATCTTTACTCTATCCTTATTGGTTCTAGGGCTTTTTGCAATTCTTTTGACTATACGTTGATTGATGTGGTTGTACAGGATTAAAATTGTTCTGTAATTTCTTTTTCTGGTTATGATTTATTCTATTGAGTTTAATTCTTGTGGTAGTACAATGAGATGCTTTGTAGGTCAAACAAATTGTTTGAAGTGAAGGTCGATCAATTTGACCATGCTAAGGTCATATCCTAGATGGTTTCATTTCATACTATGCCTTCTGGTGAAGGCCTTAAAAATGACTTTCATCTAAATATGCCCTGTTACTCCAGTACAGACAACAAGAATTCAGTCTTCATCCTCCTTTTTTTAAAAAAAAAAAAATTAAAATAAAAAATTTGATGCCCTGCATCGTTTTGAAATCATTCCCTTGCCATTATTACTCTGAAAACTACTTTAACAAATCACAGCCCCCTCTCCCTCTAAACATGGTCATTGCATTTGCAAGTATCAGTAAGCTGACCTTTCTTATCAATTAAACCTCCTGTCTTATGCCTTTTGTAATGGATTGAAGGCTCCATGTGAGTGTGTTTTATGTCTCAGATTGTATTATTTATTAACTCTTCTATTTTTGCAGTGGCTGCCGTATTTAGCTTGGCCTATAAACTCCAGCCTGCTATTATATTCATTGATGAGGTCGACAGTTTTTTGGGACAGCGCCGTAATACAGATCATGAAGCCATGACAAATATGAAGACTGAGTTCATGGCTTTATGGGATGGATTTACCACTGATCGTGAGTATTTTTATACCTACAAAGCTCTATACTATCTATCTCCCCCCCCCCAAAAGGACCGTCTTTCTTTTGTTTTGTGATGAAGGGATCTTTGAAGAATGGTATTATTTTAAATTCACAATCTAAAATTTAATGATTGCATGTTGTTGTGCAGAGAATGCACGTGTAATGGTTCTTGCTGCAACAAATCGTCCATCAGAGCTAGATGAAGCCATACTCAGACGTTTTTCTCAGGCTTTCGAAATTGGATTACCTGACCGCAAGGAGAGGGCTGAGATACTGAAAGTGGTTCTGAAGGGAGAGAAGGTTGAAGAAAGCTTGGACTTCGATTATATTGCCAGTTTGTGTGATGGGTACACAGGTTCAGATCTTCTTGAACTCTGCAAGAAAGCGGCATACTTTCCTATTAGGGAGTTACTAGATGAGGAGAAAAAGGGAAGACCATCTGGAGTAAGTATATTTGTTTCTTTAATGTGACCATGTGCAGTGCTTTTTCAAGTTTTGCTGAGATTAAGTATATATCTCTGAATGATCATAAACCTATGAATTTGCTGTTGAGAAATATCTTTTAATAGGTCCTGTATCTGTAGTGTCACGAGGAACTGAATTGAACCTCCCAATCTCTCTCTCTCTCTCCTTGTTGCAAGGAGTTGATTATAGATGTAATGATATAGAGTATGAGGTTTTAGGAAGATCTTATTACCGTCTTAAAACATATACTTGCGAATAAAGTTCCATTTGCATGTAGTGTTGATGACTTTAGTATCTTATCCATAGCCTTCATATTTTTATCTACATATCATTGGTTTCAGCTATAACTTACTAAGTTTCTTGTCCATCTCCCATTATTTATTATTCAGGCTCCAAGGCCATTATCACAGACTGATTTGGAGAAAGTTCTTGCCACATCAAGGAAGACCGGGATTGCTGCAAATGAATATAGCAGGTTAAGTTCACAGTTAGCCGGATGGTCAAGGCAGAGGGAATCAGATGATTATCAGGTTCAAGCTGCAATTAGTGAACTCTCCAAGCTTGTAGTTTCTCAGATTGTTAACCTTCAATCAGATTCCCAGGACAACTGAAAAATTTTATTCACCTTAGTCAGATTCGCTGCACAATCTGGTATTCTGTAATACTATGCCCACAAAAGTATATTCTTTTTTCCTGGCAAAGCATCTTATAAACATTTGAGGTGACATGTTATGTAAAGCTTTTGTGATGGCCACTGTGAAACAGTAGGAACTGTCATAGCAACTTAGTTATCCATGTAACTTTGAATTTGCCTTTTGGCTCCATTATTTTGCCCATAATTTTATAAGCCGCAGTTCCAATGGAAGCTTTTGCAAAACAAAGCAAGTGAATACTTTTGGTAGTCATAATATTTTAGAAACTCATTTGATTTATGTTAAGTGGTGGACCACAGTTAAGACTGTTTTGCTGTTCTATTCTATACTTTTGTTGCTTGACATGAAGAAGAATCTCTGAAACAGGATGGGTCTACTTAAATTTGGGTTTGGTGTGTTGGGGGTTGCAGCTCCCATGTTTTAATGTGAAATCAATAATATATAATGTTGAATGCATGTTTCAGTCATCATTAGCCATAGGTGGTTGCTTTTCAGAGTCTTTTTTTGTTCATATGAATTGCAGGTTGCAACAGCTAGGAATGATTGAGGTCAATATGTATGATTCATAAAGAGCCGGTGGTGGGCTGGTGGCCTGGGGGTTGGGTTGGAGTCCAGTACTTGCTGTACCCTTTTAAAGCTGGCGGGACCAGCCATAACTTAGGCTTATCTCATTCCTTGAATATTGCACTTTTGCAAAGCCTTTCCCTGTCTTGTGCTACCTTTAATGCAGTTCCTCGCCTCAATGTTCTTTTCTTTTTTGCAATATTTGATGATCTTATTATTCCATAGGGAAACTCATTGATTACAGATTTGTGTCTGAGAATGGAGATTGAGGGGAATCAATTTGAGACCTTTTTCCGGTAATAATTGTTAAATTGATTTCGTCATAAACGGTATCTAGTCCAGGTTAGCATGTCAGTTGGTATAAGAAAAGTAAAAAATCAATTGTTCGGTACCCAAAAAAAAAGTAAAAAAAAAAAGTCTTTGTTCCTGTACTTTACAACTTCGACAAATTTTATCGGAAATTTCTTAGAAAGTACTAATTATACCTTTTTTTTATATAAATCAAGTAATAATTATAATTATAATAATTATTTTATACTATAAAACTGTTAGCAGTTGAATTGAAGTTCGCAAGGTCTTCTATCTTTCATTTTTCCTTATGCCGTAAAAATATGAATATATATAAAATGACTTGAAACGAACAAAAGCAGCATAGGGAGGGATCATTTAAGAGTTCAGCCTTCTTCTTAGAAAAATTGGTTACTTGTTCAAACATTAAATACTTGAACGCGACAATTTGTTGTACGCTTTAGCTTTGAATATTGCTCATTCGCTCTAGTTTCTACTTCTTTTTCTTATATTTTCCTTTTGTTGATTGTTGATTGTTGATCTCTTTTTATGTTTCTCCCAGTTTTTCTACCATTTTCTTATCTTCTTTCTTGCATGATTAAGGATCATTTAATCGAAGTCAAACATTTCGGGTGAGGTGTTAGATTGAAACCAGCCCTTTTAAGAACCATCTCACCTGCCCAATTTTAAGAATCTAAAGAAGCAAAAAGCAAAATTTAAGAATATCGTGAGACTGCAAATCTGTCATCATCTATCTAAATTGGTTACAGGCCAAAAAAGTAACCATTTCTACTCATGCTCTATCATTTTCTTAGAAAGTGGAATAGATCAAAAAACATTACCTATCTAACAAAAAAAAATTAATTTCATTATCAGCTGGTCCATACCCAAATATTCCCTAATCTTAAAAGACTATAAACAACAAAAAAACACGCTGCAGGATTTAGGTAAATTAGTTTAATTATGAAATCAAATAATCATTCCATATCAATTAAATTAAAAATTGCCACCAAATTCACGGAAAAATCAAAGCATATTTCAGTCAAAACCATTGAAAAGTTTGGCCCCAAATGGAGCAAAGATTATTCAACTTATATAAAAATAAAAATAAATTCCTTAATAATCTTAAGAGTCACCAGTCCAAAACTCTCTGCTTCTCGTGCCTTTGACCCTGTTGCACTTTGCCGGCTCAAGCCGACTTCGAAGGGTAGCCCTCATAATAAATGACATAATCCCCATTTCTCCTTTATTTAGCCTCATTTCATTCTTGTTTTCCTCCCAAGGGATCCAACCCCACCAATCTTCCCTTCCAGATTTGTAAACATGATGATCCTTCTTCTGTTTACAATCTTGGGCTTGTTTTTGATCCTCCGGTTTCTATCAAAAACATCCTCGTTAGAAATCCTTTTCAAGCTTTTCCGGTCTTTCGGAGACAGGTTTCATGTCTACCAATCTTACAGGGTTCCACAATTGAACGATCTTTCCCAGGAAAACGAGCTCTACCACAAGGTTTCCACGTATCTGATTTCTCTCCCTTCCCTCGAAGACTCCGATTTCACCAACCTTATTACCGGTTCCAAGTCCAATGATATTGTTCTTCATCTCGACACCAACCAGACGATTCGGGACATTTTTCTCGGCGCCAGAGTCACCTGGAAAATCGAGAAATCGGAAAACAATGGAAGAAGAGTGTTCGTTTTGAGGCTCCGGAAGAATGATAAACGTCGGATTCTACGTCCGTATCTCCAACACATACTTTCCGTCGCTGATGATATTGATCAGAGGAAGAAAGAGATCAAATTGCACATCAATGTCGTCGATAACCAATCCGGTCAAAATGGAAGGTGGAGATCGGTCGTGTTCAATCATCCGTCGTCTTTGGATACTCTTGTAATGGACAGTGATTTAAAAAACAGGGTGAAATCTGATCTTGAAATGTTCCTCAAGTCTAAACAATATTATCACAGGTTAGGCCGTGTTTGGAAGCGGAGTTATCTTCTATATGGCGCGTCCGGAACAGGGAAATCCAGTTTTGTCGCCGCCATGGCTCGGTTTTTACACTTCGATGTTTACGACATCGATTTGTCGAAAGTTTCAGACGATTCTGATTTGAAGATGCTATTGCTTCAAACAACCAGAAGGTCTATAATCTTGATTGAAGATCTCGATCGTTTCCTGATCGAGAAATCAGGGGATGTAAGCTTATCAGGGGTATTGAATTTCATGGACGGAATCATTTCTTGTTGTGGTGAAGAAAAAGTGATGGTATTCACGATGAACAACAAAGATCAGGTTGATCAAACGGTTTTAAGGCCTGGGAGAATTGATGTTCATTTACAATTTCCATTATGTGATTTCTCTGCTTTCAAGAGTTTGGCTAATAGTTACTTGGGTGTCAAGGAACATAAACTTTTCCCACAAGTTGAAGAGATTTTCCAGGTTGGGGCTAGTTTAAGCCCTGCTGAGATTGGAGAAATCATGATTTCTAATAGAAGCTCGCCAACTCGAGCATTGAAATCAGTCATCACGGCCTTGCAGTCGACGAGCAGTAACGCTAAGAGGGTTAGTAGAAGATTGAGTGATTCCGAATCGGCTCGAAATTCACAAGATTTGAGTGATCATAGTGGTATGTTTAGTAGGGATCATTCAGTAAGAGAGTTCAGAAAATTATATGGACTTTTAAGGATTGGGAGTAGAAGAAAAGAGGATTCATTGGATTTGACTAGTACACTTGATAAAGATCAAGGTTCAAGACATGAAGCTTAAAAGGGTTGTAACAAATCTGAATTTTTGATTTGAATCCCATTTTTTTGTTATTTGTAATTCTCCAATATTTTGGAAGATTGGTTGTAGATATATTAATGTTTACATGGAGAATGAAATTTCAAATTTACCATCAATTTTCTGTGTAACTTTCAGTAATTGTTGTTAAAGAATATTTTTGAAGAGTAGGCAGATAATCCGAATATTCTCAAATTCAATCATTTGGTAATGATTCATTATTTGCAGCCATTTCACCAGTTTAAGCCATTGCTTTTGGCCTAGATAGGGGCTTAACAATACAAAATAAAGATCCCTAGTTTAACAACTTAATCATAGGTTAATGAATTATGACTTACATGCATAAGAAACCAGACAATATGAGAAGTCAGAATGCCATGTTTTCTTTAGTCTAAACTCTAAGCCAAAATTAAGGACAACAATTTCCAGGCTCTGCCAATGTTATTGACTAATGTAGAATAAACCATCATTAATAAAATCGTCACCTAACAGTGTTATTGACTAATGTAGAATACGAATTTCAAAGAGATTATTTCAAATTTGTTTAATCTCATTTCGAGTATGAGTTCCATAAGAATACGCGTAAAATGAATCTTGAGGACCTATAAGTAAATAGAAATTTGATTGGATGCTTTTTTTCTAATAGAATATAATGAAATGGGGTGCCAATATTTTAATCTTGTCATGAAGTAAACTACTTTTTGTATAAACCACCCGACTTATCTTGTTTGAATGAATAAATTATTATTATTATTTTTTTGAAATAATGAATAAATTATTATTATGGGATAAAGTTCATACAATGATGATTTTTTATTTTTAAGAATTAAAACTCGAGATCTTATTAAGAGAAAATAAAATTTAAACCACTCGAATCATTAAGATGAAATGAAATACTTCATGAATATTGCGGATGTATAAAATTATTTTTTTTTATCTTATATATGTATATATGCACATTAATGTGTTAGACATTATTATTATTTATTTATATGATTCTATTTGATACTTGAGATTGTGAAAATCTAAACCAAAGTCATGAAAATTAAAGTCCATCATTCATAAACGAGATTCGGATGATATATTATATTCAATTATTCACAAGATTTCTACCTCAAAAAAAAAATATTCATAAGATTTAAAGGAAAAAAATTGATCAAAAACAAGTAAATAAAGTTGAATGGTTCTTTTGCTGTATTATTAGGGCCTTAAGCGGTTGGAAACTTATTTAAACTCAGGCCTTCTAAAGGCCCCATTTTTTGCTAACAAGCTAAGGTCCATAATCAAAGCAGGCTCGGCTCGTGAAGCCCACAGCTTCAGAAAGTTAACTTGTTCTCTTTCGATGGGATTTTAGAAAGTAGAAACTTTCGAGTTTTCGACCAAAAAAAAAAAAAAAAAAACTTTCGAGTTTGTCGTGACATCGCGTGAAAAGCACGTGACGGCGAAAACGAGCTTGGTGGTACTACTGGGACGTCAGTCTTTGCTTCCGATTCCTAACTGTCAAAAAGTGGTTGTTGTGTCCCCCTTCTTTGCCAATCTTCATTCTCTCCCTGCTCGCTCTAGGGTTTTCTTGTTTTCACTTCTTGCTTTGATTTTCCGTCTTCCCGATCCTAATTTCCTACTTTCATCAAATTTCAACTGATCTTCAATTTCGACTTGTTGATCTCATCGTTTTTTCCCCATCGATTTACAGGAGTTGAACACTTAACAGCATGGTAAGATCTTACATTCATTGGATTTTCTATTAGGCTCTGAAATGCTGTTGATTGAATGCAATTGCGATTTTCTTCTTATCATGTTAGAATTTCCTGATTGGAGCTTTCAAGCCGGCATGTAATATCTCGATCACATTTTCCGATGGAAAAACTCGCAAGCAGGTATCTCCTGTCATCATCTTCTGTTTAGTTTCATTTGAAAAGAAAATTAAAACGAGAATCGTTGTTTTCAATTATTGCTATCATTTACTGAATTTTTCTTTAGTTATGATGTTGGAATCTTGATTATTGTTTTGCGGTTAGGTCCCAATGAAAAAGGAAAATGGTCAAACGGTTATGGTACCGCTTTTCCAAAGCCAAGAGAATATTGCTGGGAAGGTATTTGTCAAGTTACAATTGAATTTTAACTGATTATTAACAGATTGAGGAGTAGAGATCACATTCATAGAATTTGATTTAAGTTTGTATTTATAGCTTTGAATGTTCCATCATCAACCTTAATTTTTATATTTTTTTAAAAGAATTTTCTATTTTCTGCTGGCTTCAGATTTCCATAGAACCATTTCAAGGGAAGAAAATTGAACATAATGGTGTCAAAGTTGAACTCCTCGGTCAAATAGGTTTGTTGTTGCTCCCCCTTTTCTGTTGTTCACTGAGTTCGTCCAAGTTTTACCAAATATAATTGTGAATAAGGTTTATCATTCTCAAGTCTTGATGTTTCTTGTTGAAATGAATTTCAGAGATGTTTTTTGACAGAGGCAACTTTTATGACTTCACATCTCTTGGTGAGTATAGTCTGACTATTTTTATGCTTGCTTTTCCTTGAAATTGGCTTAGATAAGTAACTTCAGGAATCAAATCAAGTAATCAACTTTCGTTGCTTTACCTGGAAACGATCTAGATACTATGGGAATTAAATTAACTTTCATTAATTGTGATTTTGGTGGGGGGAAAAGATTATAAAAAGAGAGTTCAATTTGTTCTTTGCCAGTTAATGCTTCTTTCACTCTTTCAAAGGTTCATATTGATCATGAAGAGCTTAACTAAGTTCAGTTTATATGTTTGTATTGTTTACAAATTTAATTCCTGATGTTTGCAGTACGTGAATTGGATGTTCCTGGGGAGATATATGAAAGAAAAACATATCCATTTGAATTTTCTACTGTTGAAATGCCATATGAATCTTATAATGGTGTCAATGTGCGGCTGAGGTATGCTACCTACTGAGCTCATGATCTTTGAAGCTAAAATTTTATTCATAGTTCTACTGGTCAATTTGAACAGAGTGTTTCCTTGATCACCAAAACCTTGTTTACTAAGGACTGTTGAGCTTAGAATTATGATAGTTTGGGTGCCTACTTGGACATATTTTAGAAGTTGTTCAGATCAGATATGTATCTGTGTAATACTGCTAATTGTGAATAATGGAGTTCTAGAATGCTTTTTAGTTATTTTGGTTCACAGATGAGGCTGGTGATGTGACGCTATAGCAGGACAACTAATGTTACATTATTTTTTATTCAATTTGCTCCACAGGTATGTCCTGAAAGTGACAATTAGTCGGAATTATGGTGCAAGCATAATGGAATACCAGGACTTCGTGGTAAGCATTTCATTGTTCCTGCTCCATTTCATTCTTATTTCTTTTTCATTTCATCTTTCTTTCTCTTTTGCTGGCACACTATGGGACCTCCTCTTATGTGCACTAACAGTACTATGCAAATAGGCATATAATTGGCTTATTTGGTGCTACAAAAAGGCATACTATGCCTTAGTGTATAAACTGCTTGTTCACCCCTGAACCTGATATAATACTCTCATACAGGGCTTTTCATTATGGTTTCAGGGCATTTACTATTTTTATCATTTCTTATAGTACATTATATAGTTCCATTTACATTGTCAGTGAATGTAGCCTTAGCAACTTATGTTTTACTTGGTTATACATATCAGGTTCGAAATTATTCTCCACCTCCATCAATCAACAATAGCATCAAGGTGAGTGTCATTGTTATAATATCTGTATTGTGACTGCGCTTTGGATTTCACTGGTATCTCAACTTAGTCTTGTGAATAATACATTGTTCATTTTGCCATGAGCTGCTACCTCAAATTTGTTTGATAATATTTATAGTTTTAACACATATTTATCCCATGTGCAGATGGAAGTAGGAATTGAAGATTGCCTGCACATTGAATTTGAGTACAACAAAAGCAAGTAAGTTGAACATCAACAGAACTTGCTTAAAATGAACATCATAGGTTGGCTCAAGTCACTGTAGGTTTAGGATTTAACCTCCTTGAGCTTTGACTTTTTATAGGAAGCAATTTTTCTAGCCACTATCACTTACTTAGGTTTTAAGCAGACATCAAATTTCTTGCTGATTGAAATCCAAATTGCACAGGTATCATCTGAAAGATGTTATCATTGGCAAGATATATTTTCTTCTAGTGAGGATCAAAATTAAAAATATGGATCTTGAGATTAGACGTCGAGAATCAACTGGATCAGGAGCAAATACTCATGTTGAGACAGAGACCCTAGCTAAATTTGAGTTGATGGATGGTGCTCCAGTCAGAGGTATGTTCATAACTTAAACTTCCTTACAGATTCTAAGACCGATACTTATGAGGCTGATAATTGATACAACTGGCTTATATTATTGAGTGATCTCGATTTCCTGAAGGTGATTAGGCAGAATGTCAGTTTTATATATATTGCAACAGATATACATTTTTTTCTTAAGCATGATGCTTACAATCATGTACTTGTTATTGAAGGTGAATCAATTCCAATAAGGCTGTTTCTTAGTCCATATGAACTGACACCAACACATCGCAACATTAACAACAAATTCAGTGTAAAGTACTACTTGAATCTTGTTCTGGTTGATGAAGAGGATCGACGGTATTTCAAACAGCAGGAAATCACGATATACAGGCTGCAAGAGTCCTGATTAAGTATCACATGTAAACTTGACATTCTATCCAGTAAAGAACAAATGATTAACTGCCTTTGTAAAGCCTTGAAGCATAGGGTTAAAACTTAAAACTACCGGAAAGGATTTCGTTTCTTTAGTAGGGCTATAATGGCTTTGTATACTTTGTTTGGTTGCAGTTTTGGCTCAGAATTGTTACAAATATGTACATGACTCTGTGTGGTTGAGGGAAGTCAGTAGTAGGTTTTTAATATGGTCACCACTCAACTGTCATTAGCTGTTGACGATCCTATTCCTTTTGTGATTACATGGCATTGTCTATTTTCATTCCTCATTGGTTTCTTTGTTGTTTGGGAATGTCAATGGCATTTCGTCATTTATGATTCAGTTGAACTAACGATATTGATGCATAGCCTTGAGATTTCAATGCCATTTTTGGTTAAGGAAAATGAAAGTCAAATTTTCACCTTAATCACGGTGCTCTTCTCCTCTCACCATCCGATGGACCGACAAAATGAATTGGGCCTTATTGTCATTTTTGCAACTACGGTCGAGAAATATGATTTGGGCCCATTCAAGAACATAAGGCCCGGCCCAAAATGAGTTTAGTCAAATTTTTTTTTCCTAAAATGAAAGGAAAGAATTAAGAGGGGTTTTGCAACGGTTGGGACTTGGGAGTGAAGCAGAGGCTCAGAGCAAGAACGGCAGTCGGCAAAAATGTATGCAGTGCGAGGGATGAGGCATTCGCTTTTGATTTTCCAGAATCAATGTCACAGTCAATCTCTCTTTACAAGAAATAACGGTATTCTATTGGGAGCTAGGGCAAAGTCTTATAGCTATGTATATGGGGCATGTGGGTTCTCGACGACAACAGCAAATCCAAACGCAAAGCGGGTGGGCACTCACGACGGCAGCTTTCACTGCGATGAGGCTCTCGCCTGTTTCATGATTCGTCTCACCAAAAAGTTCTCTAATGCCCAAATTATCCGTACCAGAAATCCCCAGGTGGCTTTTCTTTTTTCCTTTAAATATCTTCAGTTTCTTTTTACTCACGATTTTCTTATCTGTAATGTAGTAACCGTTGTGAATGTTTTTAAAGGTGTTGGAGAATTTTGATGCTGTGGTTGATGTTGGGGGAGTTTATGATCCTACCCGTGATCGTTACGATCATCATCAGCGCGGATTTGAGCAAGTATTTGGCCATGGATTTACCACTAAACTCAGCAGTGCAGGCCTGGTCTACAAGGTAGCGTCCCTCATTACTCACCCTTGTTGTAAAATTTTTTCCATTCTCTTTGACTAAATATACTTCCAGAATTTCTATGAAGATGAGAATCTTGTGTTATTCTCAATCTGATGACAGTTTTTTTATTAGCATTATGGCGCAGAGATTATTGCAAAGGAGCTTCAGCTTGATGTACAACACCCAAATGTGCATCAGTTGTTTCTCGCAGTATATAAGAATTTTGTGGAGGTGAGATGTTTGAACAACGTATTCTAACTTCTAAGTTTAAAATTTCATGATATTCTTGTGCCCTTTCGTTTCCATGAGAAAAGGATTGAGTGATTGGAATCCTCAATTTTGTCAGTGTTTAGAATACCCTTCTTATCTACTAGAGCATGATATTGTTTCGCTGTTTTAACCTCTCTTCCACATGCTTATGAAGTACTCGAACTAAGATATGGCTCTTTTTAACAGGCAGTAGATGCTATTGACAATGGTATTAATCAATATGACACAGACCAGCCACCAAAATATGTAAATGCTACAGGCTTATCATATAGAGTTGGGAGATTAAATTTGGACTGGATAGATCCTGATCAGTCCCTTGAGAAAGAGAATGAAGCATTTCAACGAGCAATGATACTTGCTGGAAGTGAATTCTTGGAGGTGTAGTTTGCATCTATCATGTTAAAGTTCTTTCATTGAGCGTTCTTTTATTGAGCGGATGTAATTTCCATACTTGTGGAATTCTAAATAATTGATCATTAAAGGTGTTAAAGCATGGTTATGCTTGCTGATGAAGATAATGTTGTTTACTTAACAGAGTATTCATTTCCATGCGAATTCTTGGCTACCAGCTCGATCTATTGTAATGGAGTGTCTTTCAGCTAGACATAATATCGACTCCAGTGGAGAAATTATGGTCTTGACAAGATCTTGCCCTGTGAGTATGCTGTGAATGTGATGTTTGGTATTTCTCATTTATATCTCTTGATATGGATTATATTTGAAAATTATATGCAAATGTACATGTGCATGTGTATATATCTAGTTTTGTTTACATCTGAAGTTCTGAACAGATGATAATATTTTGTATTTTTAATTGTATTTGGTATATATCATGATGACTGAGTATCTTGATAAAGTACTAAATGCTTGGTGTTTATTTGCATTTGATCATAGTGATCATTTTCTTTTACAGTGGAAACTCCATATATTTGAGCTTGAGGAAGAACTGAAGATTGATACCACCATCAAATATGTCATTTACCAGGTATCGTCTTCACTTCAAACCTTCTTGCTTCCCATGTCAGTTAAGATTATAAGCAATCCAAGAATTAGAACATCGCTTGCTCAGAGACCACTAACCTCTCTCTTATAAAATCCACCATAAGCTTACTTTACTATTATCTCAGAGATGTTCTGCGTCATAATTACAGGATGATAGAAGTGAAAATTGGCGACTACAGGCTGTTGCAGTTTCACCTGACAAGTTTGAAAGTAGGAAACCTCTACCACTTCCTTGGAGGGGTTTGGAGGGCAACAAACTCTCTGAGGTGGCAGGGATCCCTGGTTGTGTTTTTGTCCACATGAGTGGATTCATCGGTGCAAATAATAGTTATGAAGGTGCTCTAGCTATGGCTAGAGCTTCTTTGAAGGCCTAAAGCATATACTAAGTAAATACTGAGACAGTGTCCTCTGGGTACACCAAGGGTGTCATACTTTTCTATGTTTTATTTTGTGTGGGATGCGAAGGAGCTCCCATTTGTTTGTCTCTCCAGCTGAGGTATTATTTGCGAGTTTCTTGGTCCTACTCCTGGCAATCTTGTCTTCAAAAGCCAGGGATAAAATTGACTACCCCGGGCTTTGGGATGATTTGATCGAGAGTGTCCCACTATTCAGTGTTTTCCAGAGGTAAATTCAACGATCATGATATTCGTGAAAGTATCATCTTGTGTCTTTTTGTGTGTGCGTTTGACATTGCATACCTCTAAAATTATTTGTTTTAATCATCTCATTCCCCTTTCCAGAAAGCTTATAGAAAATGTCTTCACAGATTGGAAGAAAAATACTTATTGAGAAGCCCTAAATTCATTAAACTATTTAAATAAAGGTACCTTGGTACTATGAAATTCTTCGCAGTTGTTTCTATATTGTGGGCAGTTTAGGTGTGCTCCTATAAGCGTGTCAAATATGAAGTAGGTTGAACTGATAGTCTATGGTTATTGTTTAGCTCTTAGTGGATCATTATTGAATTTGGCATGTAGTTGTTCTTATAGGTTACCAACTCCTTACTATAACATGTACATTCGTGATTTGTATTTTCACATCAGAAAATTTTTAGAAATAAGGCTTAACATCAAACTGTAGTTGAAATTTTTAGTATGATTAACTGTCTAAAAGAAATCACATTCACAATCTATTGCTAAAGGGTAGAGTCAGTTTTGATTATGGGGTACAAAACTTGAGCTCCTGTTGAAGCAACATCTCATTGATATATCACTCTTCAGATTCTGATGGCAGTTCTTCTTTGAACCATGTGTAAAGGCCACCTTCTAAGTGATAAACATTTTTGTAACCATTGAGAACAAGCAAGTAGGCTGCTATCAGTGATCTGCAACGATTATCAAAAGCAAGCATTGGTAACTTCCAGTCAGATGATTAGCAAACAAATATCTTTGGTTGCTTAGATTTGATAAAATAAGAAAAATTATCGACAAGAACTTATTAGGTCTATTATGAGCTTCATTTGTGGTCCGGATGGTTTATTGTTTACTACCTATGTTTGTGTGCCTCATCTAAACACTGTATCTAGCTACCAGATTCTGTGTTTACTCTGAATGGAATTCTGTTATTGCTTTATAGTAAAGAGATTTTAGAGACCATTATCTGAAACTAAAACCATTAAATCTAAACACTTTGTTCACACCAGCACTCTGACTTGAAGTTCTCACTTTAGGTGCCAGTTTAGTAATTACAAAGTTTGTTTATTTACTAATGCTGTCTATCTTAAGTCTTCAATTGAATGCCTTTACACTGTATAATAAAATCAGAGTGATTTAAATACCTTGACTGTTGACCTTCCGGGAGATTTTGGGTTGGCTTCATTGTTCCCCCTGCTGAGCATGCCACTATTATCTTTGCATCCTTGTCAAATTTTGATTCTACACCTGAGTAAATGCCAAATATTCAGTTCCCTCTGTATCTACTAAGCTAAGTAGGAATGGTAATAGAAAATAGATAAAATGTAGGACAAGATGATTCTACTTTGCATATATCTTCTAACCTAAGTAGGAAATGGTGATAGAAAATAGGTAAAATGTAGGACAAGATGATTCTACTTTGCATATATCTTCTAACCGTAGTAGGAAATGGTAATAGAAAATAGATAAAATGTAGGACAAGATGATTCTACTTTGCACATATCTTCTAACCTAAGTAGGAAATGGTGATAGAAATTAGATAAAATGTAGGACAAGATGATTCTACTTTGCATATATCTTCTAACCTAAGTAGGAAATGGTGATAGAAATTAGATAAAATGTAGGACAAGATGATTCTACTTTGCATATATCTTCTAACCTAAGTAGGAAATGGTGATAGAAATTAGATAAAATGTAGGACAAGATGATTCTACTTTGCATATATCTTCTAAGTAGGAAATGGTGATAGAAAATAGATAAAATGTAGGACAAGATGATTCTACTTTGCATAAACTCAGGGTTCTCTTCTGTGCCAGCAAAGATGCCAAAAAATGCAAATGCAGCCCGCCTAGCAATATCCCATGCAGTCCACTCCTTTATAAGCCTATATATCTGAATATTAATAGCACCAGCTGGATGAGCCTGCACCAAAAAGCATCAAAATTTAGCAGGCACTAACTGAACTATGCTTATGATCGTGGAACTTAAAAAAAAACTAGTGAAGTGAATCCCTTTCATTCTCTGACCAGAGGAAAAAAGGAAAGAAAAAAAAAACTTTTCATGCATGATTATCTTTGGTTCTCAGTTTCTAATCTAAGTAATTTAGCTGACTAACCTCTTTAAATTCTGCTTCAGGTCGCACATCAAGAATCACAAAGTTATTCTCTTTTTGAAGGCGATGAGCTTCCTTTGCATCCACACTTCTTACCTGCATGGAAGAAATATTTCTGTTAGTTTTTTAATGGTCCAAACTTAAATGGAAATAGTAAACTTCTCATGTTTTACTTTTCTATATAGGTGAGACATTTGTTTCACCTTAGAAGAATTTGAGCTTTACTCACTCTGTTATTCATCTTCTTCTAATGCATGATCATGGATAGGCTTATATCCCTCTTTTGACTTCCATCCTTTAAGCAAAAAGGATTTATTTCTTCTGTTTTAAACATTAGGGGGCTACTTTAAGGGGTTTTGGGTTGTTCATACTTCCTAGGCATGTCTATACTTTGTCCTGTTTAAGCTTCAAATTTCCATTTCTCTTTCAGTCCCAAGAAAAATAGTTTGAACATTTTCTTTTTAAGCATTTGTAGTATGTGTGCATGCCTGAGAATAGAGTGGGAGATGAATACCCTTTTCTCCAAGAGAAGTGCCCTCTTAGTCTTCCAATCTTCTTCAGCTAATCCCTCCAAAAGAGAAATTAAAGTCAGGGTAGTTCAATTATTTTGAGAATCAAGCTCAAGGATCAACTCTTTTAACAATAAAAGTTCTGTTAGAACAGTAGTACCTGGTGATTTTGCAGGCTTTGTTGCTGCACTTCGGACGCTTAGGCCCCGTCGATTCAGGGAAGTAAATCTTAACCTTGATGTTTTACCTGACCTTACTGTAGAAAAGCAAGAACTGTCTGGAACAAAAGCGATAGTGAATTGGGAGGTGTGGAAATTAGAATATAATGAAGAAGATGAAGTTGAGTGCGAGGTGAGTGAAGTAAGTGCAGCCATTTTCCTGGATTTTGTACAAACAGAAAAAATCAGTTGTAGAACTTTAAGTCTTTAACGCATTTAAGAATTCTGGTGATTGATAAAGAGTTTTATTTTAAATGCTTTTACTTTTTTGGCTTTTTTATGTTGTGTCAAGAGATGGATGCTTGTTTTAGAAGTTGGGGCCATCCATGGATATTTATCTCTTCAAAAAATCTAGGTTTGTGGTTCATGTTTTGAGGGATTTGTCCCAGTTGGATTTCTCTCATCCATATTCCTCCAAGCTGGCCAATAGCTACTATTATCTTTCACTTACCATCTTGTGTTACATTAAGGCTCTGTTTGTTAAATTAAGTACTAAAAATTTAAGTACTGAATCTTCATGGCTACTGAATTTAATATTGAATTTGTGGTGAAAAAACTGTTTGATAAGTTACTTAATTTGAAATGTAAGAAAAATATTTTTGTTGATATTTTTGTATGAAAATATTTCAAAAATACATTGGTAACAATTAAAAAAGGAAAGAATTATTGATAAAAGGAAAGGACATAACATTAATGTTTGAATCTTTCCATAAATAATATTGTTGAATAGAAAAAGTAACCTTAGACCTACTTTTTATTTCCAATGTTTTTTCATTGAAAATTTTAAATTAAGTGATTTTCTAACCTTAATTATCAAACGCATTGAAAAAATTAAAGCATTGAAAATTTTCAATGGTTTATCAAACAGCCCCTAAGTAATCTACAAAACCAAGTTATGGTTTTTTTTTTTTTCATTTTTTTTTACAAATTAAACTTGTTCGAATTAGGTCGGTTCAATATGGGTAAAGCTTCTTTATTTATAAAACTCGAACTCGAAACCTTGCTAAGGGGTGAATCACTTAACGGACCACTTGTTAGTAAATCCTGGTTATGTTTTGGATCCCAGGAACTTCACTTTAGGCCTTTGCCCTTGCTTTTTTTAATTTTTAATTTTCCACTTGGCAAATGCAGGTACATTTGGGGGAGCTGGTACCTCACGAGTCCTCTCCTCTCCATTTGGACCATTTCCTCTTAGATTTTTGCATGTAAAATAAATCAACTAAGAGCTCATGGGGTGCTACCTAAACAAGTAGGTTAAAAATAAATGAGTGCCCCGCAATCTATCCATGTGTCGTATCTTTGAATTGACCATAATGCCTCATAGTTTTAACAAAAAAAAGAGCCCGACCATTGGTACTTTAGTCATTAAATACTTGCTGATTGGTGGTGTCTACTACCCTATAATAATACTATGAAGATAGACATATAGTGGTATTTACCCTAAACCAATTTGAATGTGAATATGCTATGTTCTTTCTTGTCATCTAGAAATTAAAAGTTTGTAAAACATTGGACCCAATGGCTTATGCTCCAACCCATTGACTTGCTGCAACTAACATTAGTAAAATTCAATTCCCATCTTGAAAAAGTTTTAATACTGTAATGGAAGAGCCCCCAAAGTCCCATACCATACCAAACTTTCCATCATGAAGTACACAGGACAAAAGAAATTGGAAATTGCAAATAACAAATCCTAGGAATTCTTCGATTTCATTTCATTTCATTTCACATTTTGAGATTTCAGAATTGGGAATTTCTTCAACTTTTCATCATTTTTTCCAAAACCAACTACCAGTACTACTAGATCTGGTGGGCAGCCAGCAAACCATGTTATCATCATTATGAAATTAATAAATTCTTCAAATCGGTCAGGCCCCACAAAAGATGATCCAACGGCCCAAAAACATTTTTGATAAAGAAAAATAGTGGGCCCCATTTTTCTTGAATCCAAGACGTGTTGCCAATGCCATATGGCTATGGGAAGGGAAAAATCGAATGATGCCTTCGCGAGCTACGCCATCTGAACCACCGACACCTCCGCCTTAGTACTCTTCGTATCGGACAACCCAGATCCCGCCACGTGTCAATCTAGAACACAAAAGTCCACACTGCTGACCCATTTGTTAAACCGCGTCCCTTTTGGTTTTCATCCTCTGTCACTCCACCCCACCTTTCCTCCCCATTTCTCCACGCTTCCACCCATTGTACCTCTTGAATTCAACCCGACCTTTCATTTATTTAAATCAAAGGTACAACTGTTAAAATAACACTACTAAAATCACACTGAAATTGAGGCTTTTGCAGGGAATTAAAACCCACTCTCCATCAAGCTTGATAGTCGATATCTATATCTATATATCTCTCTTTCCTTCTTTTTATCTGTACGTATTATTGAAGCACTAACTAATAAGTATAAAAGAATCCCACTGTTGAAGGACACATGAGCTTGGCCTTCCACACCTTCACCTTTGTATAAATTTCTGCATCTCTCTCCCAGAATTTAAACAAGAATTTTGGGTTTGGTGTGTTCGAGTAGTAGGCAGCAGCAATGGAGCTGTTCTACTTCATGGTGTTTGGGGCATTGGGTGCTGTGGTGGCAGCATTAGAGCTAAGCAAGAATAGCAAGGATCGAATCAACACTTCCCCTGCTTTCAATTCCTTCAAGAACAATTACCTTGTTGTTTACTCTCTCATGATGGGTAACAATCTCTAACTCCCCCTCATTTTCTATCTTACCCAGATCTGATTCCAATTTCTATTACTTAGATCTCACTTTTTATGTTTTACATTGGCATGGATCTGATCTAATGGTAGTGGTTCTGTTTGTGAATCCTGATACCCATTCCTAGATTCGCGTTTTTAAAGTGTGATTGTTGTGTTTTTTGTGATTCTGATTTGATTTGATTTGATTGTTCGTGGATAATGTTTTTGTTATTAATGGCTACTTTGACAAGTGCTGTTTCGTTCCTTTGGAAATGGAAAACGGGCTCATCAAAAAAATGAAAATGGACATGCATTGGTTTAGCTTGTAAAAAGGCGAGAATAAGAAAATGACTCGAGATAAGTGATATATGTTAATTCTTAGTCCTTTTCTATTTTGTGGCTGAGACATTGGATCTGTGGTTTTTGTGGGTTGGAGATGGGTTGCTATTGCTTCCTTTTTATGGATTAGTCTGGTTGATGATGATTTGAATAAAGAAACAACCTAAACTTAGTACTGTATCAAGATGTCCATTGTTCTTGACGGTTAACTCTTGATGGGTTTAGTAAAACTAGCTGACCGCTCGGCTAAGTGCTTATTCTTAGTAAATCTAGCTGCAAGCAAAACCAGGTTGCATCAACTTCTTTAATTAATTAGTTTCCTGGTAATAGTAGGGATGATGCTTTCTTGGTTTCTCCTTGAAATAACTACCTGAGAGCAACTGCTCTTGGAATTGACTTATTGGATCAAAATTTGTAATTAATCTACCTCTTTATACAAAGTCATCTTTCATGACAATGTTGCTTGATTGGTGCAACTATTATCTTACCTTCCAACTCTAATTAGTTTTGAAGTAATGGTCTTGTCTATATATACTTGTTCTAATAATTGTGAAAGGTAACCTTCTTATTTATTGTGGTCATCTTTAACATGTCTAGTTTGCTATTTTGATAAATTGTGTTTATGTGGCAATAGCTGGAGACTGGCTGCAGGGTCCATATGTTTACTATCTTTACAGTACATATGGCTTTGGAAAAGGAGAGATTGGACAACTTTTTATCGCTGGATTTGGATCATCCATGTTGTTTGGGACAATTGTTGGATCCTTAGCTGACAAACAGTAAGTTTTTACCTTGGCTTATTTTTTTATCTTTTCATATTTTATGTATGAAATATCTTGTCTTATTACTGGAATACTTTCATGTGTTTAACTCAGGGGCCGGAGGAGGGCATGTGTTACTTACTGCATAACTTACATACTTAGCTGTATAACCAAGCATTCTCCTCAATACAAGATTTTGATGGTGGGTCGTGTTTTGGGAGGTATTGCCACCTCTCTTCTATTTTCAGCATTTGAGTCATGGCTTGTTGCTGAACATAACAAGGTGAGGCATTGCTTCTTGTGTCTTTTACTCTTATTGCATACATACATTTAGTTTACAGCTATCATACTGCACATGATACTTAGAATGTGCTAACTTCATTTAATGAACTTCTTTGAATATAATTTTGTTTTGACACTTCTGTTTTTGTCTCTAATCTTTGCAGAGGGGCTTTGATCAACAGTGGTTATCACTAACATTTTCAAAGGCAATATTTCTTGGCAATGGTCTTGTTGCTATTTTGTCTGGGTTGTTTGGAAACCTGCTGGTCGATTCATTTTCCCTTGGACCTGTGGCTCCTTTCGATGCTGCAGCTTGCTTTCTTGCTATCGGGATGGCCATTATTTTGTCATCGTGGACTGAAAATTTTGGAGACACCTCAGAGAACAAGGACCTGCTTACCCAGTTCAGGGGTGCTGCTGTAGCAATAGCTTCTGGTAAATTTCAATGATTACTTTAATCCCAATGCATTGATCAGATTCACATGTTTGAAGGCAAAGTATTATCACTTGATGCCTTGTTACATTTTTTAGTCATCCTCAATGCATTGATTATTTCTTTAGCTCTCTTTTTGTTCCCCTCAGTCTAATCTTCTGTGCTCTTCAGACGAAAAAATCGCTTTGCTAGGAGCCATCCAGTCTCTATTTGAAGGTTCGATGTACACTTTTGTGTTCCTTTGGACTCCTGCTTTGAGCCCCAATGATGAGGAGATTCCCCATGGTTTTATTTTTGCCACTTTCATGTTGGCTTCAATGTTGGGAAGCTCCCTTGCATCTCGGTTATTGGCTCACTCAACACCCAGGGTTGAAAGCTACATGCAGATTGTTTTTGTGGTTTCCTCTGCCTCTCTCCTGCTTCCTATTATCACTAATGTAGGTTCCAACATCTCTCTCTCTCTTTCTCTAAGGATTATCCTTTAAATGATTTCCTTTTTGGTCACATTTCTTTAAATGATTTCTAATTGGGTGAATTTGCAACAGTTCTTGGTAGCACCATCTAAGGTGAAAGGCGGCAGCATCTCGTTTGCAGGTTGTCTCCAACTTCTTGGCTTCTGTACGTTTGAGGCTTGTGTAGGGATATTCTGGCCATCCATTATGAAAATGCGATCCCAGTACATTCCAGAGGAGGCTAGAAGCACTATTATGAACTTTTTCCGCATTCCTCTCAATATCTTTGTTTGCATCGTGCTGTATAATGTACGTTATGGGCTTTGCTATAATAGCTTCGTCTCGTTATGCCATAGATAACATATACACTCTTAACTCTGATACTAACTAGCTTTATTGGTTTTGCGTCTGAAGGTTGATGCATTCCCCATCACTGTTATGTTTGGTATGTGCTCGATATTCCTCTTCGTGGCATCTATCTTGCAAAGACGGCTGATGGCAATTTCTGAGAAGCCAAGTATGTTCAACATTATATCATGGTTTTGCTTTTTCAGTCAATGTTGCAATTTTTATGAATCATATAGGGCCTTCATTGAATCCATTCATTCTTCATCTTCCTTCCTACCACTTTAAAATATGCAGTGTCCTGTTCTTACGTATTTAATGTGGTTCTTTCAGAGATCGAAAATTGGACAGCCTTGAAGGAAAGGGACCCTGAGGCAGAGCCACTAAATGATTGAGAGTGATGTTG
This sequence comes from Corchorus olitorius, assembly GCA_001974825.2. Classification (NCBI taxonomy): domain Eukaryota; kingdom Viridiplantae; phylum Streptophyta; class Magnoliopsida; order Malvales; family Malvaceae; genus Corchorus; species Corchorus olitorius. The sequence continues at coordinate 121,356 of AWUE01016255.1, read as the reverse complement.
GGCTCACATGCCACCAAGGATTCTTGGCAGGTTGAAACAACAACATAATTCATTCCTTATACTGTTGCAGTCGCTACTCGATGGAGGGTTGTAGTTTGATTTTATAATAGAGGTTACAATGTATAAGAAAAATAGTGGTCTGCCCAGTAAAGAAGATGTGGGTTTATAGGTCACTTATGAGTTTTCATGATTGCTTTGGGCTGTCAGTAGATTGATCAGCACGGTAGTTAATCCTTTTTATCTGTTATAAGTAGGGAAAGCAAATATCCATCACCGTAATTCTGATATTATTCTTTTCCAATCTGGTCTATAATTTGTATTTCATTTCCCTCAATATGCTTTTCTTTTTTGGTTAGTAAAATTTTGTACCAACTTACCCAAGCTTCATCTGGGTTCTGCTAAACCTCTTTTATCTTTCTTTACAGTAATGATTAGTTGATTATTTCTTCAAGGCTTATTGGCCTTTGTCAGACAATCTGTATTAGGTTGAGTTTTCAATATATTACCCGTCTTTTCCTGATAAAATTATGAAGAGTTTAAGAAATCGATTAGGGGGATGAAGCAAAATAAAACCCCAAATTTTATTTTTGTATTGACTCGATGAAAAAATGGAAATAAGCGTTGTTTGCTTTGCATTGGATTGTAAGTTTGTAACTCCTCATTTCCCAATTGAAATGTTCTTGTCAGATTTAATTAGTTTCCCTTTTGGCTTTTGATCGAAGCATCTGCTGATTAAAAGAATGAAGAATGATGAAACAAGAGACATCTTCCATTATTATAACATAGCTATAAATACAAATACTATTACTTATTTGCAAATACAAAGCATTTACAAATGGAAATTTAACTTCAAAGTCGAAAATATTCTGCCCAACAACACCTTGGGGATGTTCACAAATCACAGCAGCAGCCTACCACGTTTGGCATCTGCAGAAGCAGTTTCCAAGTCCCCTAAGAAGAAAAGGATTTTGTCAAGAATCCCAAGAGATGGTTCTTCCTCCTCCATCTTCACAGATTCTTCCACTTCCACCCTCATCTCTGCTTCAGAACTTGAAGCACAATCTTTCCTTTTCCTCCTCGAACCCAAATACCGTTGAATTTCGCCTTGATGCACAAGGTAATAGTCACCACCTTCTCTGATTATCTTCAGCCCCCTACACACACAATATAATCATACACATTTCTCAAATTCCTTAATCATCTTCACATGTTATAAGAAATGATGATTGAAAGGTTTATTATAACTTACAATCCAACTCGATCACCCCGGTCTTGTCTCTCGTATACATGTTTCCATGATGTTGAATGGACAGGATCAGGGGCATAGAATGCAGCTTGATCAGTTCCCCATCTCTCTCTGAATAGCTTTGACCATAGCATGTTGTCTGAGGTCAACACCTTCCATTTCCTGCAAACTGAATCACACCAAATTTTCAACATTTATTGCCATGCCTAATTCTCATATATACATTTACTCAGAATTGAATGAATTTTCAGTCTGCAGATGCATCAAGTAGCAAATTTATGATATATCTTCACTAAATTGGCAAAGAAAGAGTAAAATTCCGTGTGAATCTAACAACAACAGTATAAACCAGAAATCTCCTTCAGTTTTTGATTAAGAATTCAGGAAACAAATGGGAAAAACTGTAGAATTTTGAATCAGTTTACATTAACCATAAATATAATACGTTTTAAAATGAAATTGAGAATGAAAAGAAAAAAAAATCAATAACTAACGCCATCAAAGCCATAATTCCACAGGGAATGGATCAATGGAAATGATGAGAGAAGTAAACTGAATAGTAGCATACAACAAAAACAGAAGAAAAATGGGTATAACTCAACACAATTTCAGGAAATCAAGCAATTTGAAAGCAATAAAAATAGATAAAAGCAATCTGATTTTCTGACCCAAAACAAGAAAATGAATTCTGGGAATTGCTATGCTAACCTTGTTGAGCAGTTGCAAGATTCTGATGATCCAAGAAACAGAAGATCTTAAGACAGATATCAGCAGGCAATCTCTCCATTTTTCTCAAAACTCCAGTTACTTCTGAAACATTCAAATTCAAGCCAATTAGCCAGCAATCCTCTTTGTAATTGTAGGGACAAGAAAGAAAGCCAAAAAAGACAAACCTTTTTCTAACGTGCAACTGTTCCTGTTCTTTCTCCTTTGTGGTTGAAAATCTTAAAAGTTCGGTGGAAAATACCAAGTTACTACCATCCATCTCAACTCTCTCGACTGATATAAACAAATATACTCGCTCCAAAAGACATGCCACGTTGGAAAGTTCGCAACACGTGCTTACTATAGCGAGTGCCGCCTTCGAGTGATTAAACTGTTAAATGTTTTACCGCGAAAACTGAAAACCAATTTTTTTGGAGGAAACTTTTTGAATTACTGACTGGGTTACTTAATTACTTTTTCCCTTTATTGTGAAATTTTCCCGGTTAACACTTTCTTACGTGCCAAACATGTCACCATCTACGAAAGTAACGTAACTCCCATAAATCTAGAGCTCGAGTAGTTTTACAGTTACTTCATGCTTCGGATCTTCTGACTTCAATCATTGATGGTGAGTGGTAAGTGGTAACCATGTGCAAAATATGTAAATCCAGATGGACCAGATCTTATGGATTGATTATACCAAAAAAAAAAAAAAACTGGAATCGTGTTTAGACTTTAGATCTGAATTGGGATCGTGACCAGCCTGGCTTAAAATCAATAGATCAGATCATGAAGCAGATCCTCCATAACCAAATGTTTGGGTCACTAAGACCATGTAAAAATTGTGTATTATCAAAAACATATACAGAATGTCCTGTCTAGTGTACAAATTTATACAAAGCTCATGTGTTTCAAATCGGGGAAAAATACTAATACTGAGAAAATGAAAAGAAATTAACAAATTCCCCTCCAAACTTTTGAGAATTGGACTTTGCCTGTTTAAACAAATGATTCAGCAAATCTAAGTCTATCTTCGTATATTTTAATAGTTATCAGCAAAGTTTTTCCTACCTTTCATTCCTAGGAAGTGATGACAAGGCAGATTGAAGGGAATTGCTCAACTTGCCTCTCAAGCTTGAAACAGTGTTCTTTAAAGTTTCACAACCACTTACTTCCTCAGGGGCAAACTTGTTGTGTTCGAGTACATGGAGTTGCCTTTCCAAGTATCTTCTAAGACTAGCCTCTGCAACATTGATGAGGCCAAGCGAAGCATTCGTGTGCATGAATTTTGTAACCAGAAATCCTGCTAGAATCTGCTGCTCTGCCTTAACTAGCTCTGATATGAACATGGGGAACAAGATTCTAGCAAATAGAAACAAGATGTCTCCTTTGTTTCCACGTTCATTGCTTCCTTCCTTTCCAAGCCTTGACAATTGTGCTTCTTGGAACTGGTGAGAGAATTTGCCTACTAAATAGCAGACATAAGAGAAAACGGTGCCATAGGCTGTTTTGTTGATGATAGTTGATAAAACCCCTGAAGACATGAGTAGCATTAAGAACTCATGGTCACTGCCAATCATGTCGGATATACCTTCTTGTTTCAACTTGTTTTCAAGTGCACTCAAAGACTCCAACTGCAACTCTTCATAAGGCAGTAAAAGCATCACCTTTGAAGCGACGAAACAATCCGCCCCCAGTATAATGTCATTCAAGCTCCTTGCACCACCTTCATCAAGCAATACTCCACCAGATTTTGTAATGGGCCGGTCAATCAGTTTTAACACATCTCTTAATCGAGATGCTTTAGCGAGGCTCTTAAGAATCTCTGTCCAACATTCATGCAAAGGATGGACAGAAAGTAAGTCATCCTCTTTCTTTTCTTTCTCCAAAGGCTCAATTTCCTGAAAGCTCTCCCATCCCTCATCCCAATCATCAGTGCCCCAGTTATTTTCTGCATCAGATAATACCGCAGAGGCTACCTCTTCTTTCTTAATCACAAAAAGCCCTTCCCACTCCTCCAAAATGGCTACCAAAACATCGAAATGAGGATCTGCATTGGCGACTCCACACAATTTCAAGAAGCAAGAAACAGCTGTTTCAACATTCATGAGGTCATCGGGGGTAATTTCAAAGCCAGGAGAGATGGCTGCCATAAGCTGAGATGATTTAAGGGCAACTAAAGTACTTGTAAACCTGCTGGAAGTATCTGTTTGCTCAGGCATCCCTTCATTGGAAGTACCTCGAGTCTTGTTGCTGGCAAAGAGCGACTCATCCCACCCTACCCACGGGTGAACATTTAGCTGCAGCTCAGAAGATAAACCCTTCATATTTTTACCTGTGGTAAATTGCATAAGCTCTAGGGCATAAACTCGAACATGGCTAGCTAACTGCAAATCTTCAGAGAATCTTGCAATCCTTTCCCAAACTGCACACCTGACTCTCTCCAACTCTTCCAAATCTGCTTCCAAATTACTTAGTGATGAAATTAACTGATACAATTTTTGGTGTTCCTGATGACCACTAGCCAAATCTTGTAAGATTGGTTCTAGTACTTTCAAATAGAGATGGGGAAGATCCTGCAAGTCGGTGTCAGCAGGTGCAGTCGTAGTGGTTGCATGATGCTGTATTGCTTCAACAAATACTTCTGATATGGCTCCAAAACCACAACCAGAAAATATCATACCTCTGCAGAATATGAAAATGTCAGCGGAAAGATCACCACTTAAACCATGGTTGACATAGTCGATAATGGTGCTCCAGCCCTGACTAGGAGAAACAGAGTCCTCCATCACCAACCTCATGAGAACCTTCAAACAACTCATTAAGCAATTTGGAAGAAACTTGGTATTTTCAATTGAAATCTCACTGGAAGTGAATTCTTCCATTTCTTCAGTCAATCTGATCCAGAAATTCAAAAGGAAGATGAGACAGTCCTGCCATGTTGAGTTATCAGGTATATTCTGGTGAGCACCATGTGGAGGTATAACCACAGTGAAATATTGCTTTATAATCTCCAATGCCTGTGAAGGTTCCAAGACTTTGATATGCATTTTAGACAAGTCATAGATTTGCTCAAGTTGACTGGTTAAGTTCTGAAAGTTTTCAGGATTGTTAGTGCTAAACTCTGTTCTAACTCTATCCTTCAAAGTTGTCAGTAAACGCAGTACATAATACTTGTGGACATCCTGCCATGATATGAGTCCCTCAGGGATTGAATCACTATAAATGCTGACCAGAGTCTTTACCATTGTAGACAAATCTTCTAAGCTAAATTCATCAATATGAGCATAGACTTCACTCCTGAAGCACTGCAGATTCAACCCACCTAATCCAGCAATATTTTTGAAGTTTAGGTCCTTGACAGAGGAAATTCTTCTACATTCTTGCTCAATAACCTTGTAATAATGAGCTAACCCAAGAGCAGATGCATTTGGTTGATCTGGGAGTACCCGTGATAGAGGTTCTTTGCTTTCCTCTAATTGCTTATAGCAATCAGAGAGGAGGCTATATATGTAAGCAAGACGCTGCTTATTGCATCCATCAATCGCAGGGTACACAATCAAGGATATTGTTTTGATGGTTTCAGCAGCATAACCAAGTATTTCTCCTTTAATTTCTGAGATCTCAGCCATGATGTCATCATTGGTCCAAACCTCTGAAATGAGGATTGAAGTTAAGTACCGAAGTATTACCTACAAAAGGGGGAAAAAAGAAGTTTCATATAACAATTGCTTAAAAGAGCATGCCAGTATAGCCTACTATTGTGCATTAATAAGAATATATGTCCATGCCTACATACCTCGACTCGGTTCAAGCCATAGGTATCGGCCAATTTCAACACACCCTTCAAAATGTGCTTCTTCTCCAACTTTACGGACTCAATCAGAGAAAAGACCACACTCTCAATATAACTGATATCGCCAGACAAAAAGCGGGCAGTTTCAACCCCAGGAATTATTTGCTCTACCAATCTAGAATGATCTGCTACACGCTTCTTTTCTTCTAATTTCAGTTTCCATTCCCTCCAAAAGGAGGACTGTACTTCATCGATCTTGTTTATGTCATCTAAAAACAAGAAAAAGAGAGAATAAAAACATTATCAAATGGAATGGAAGTGCATGTAGACTTGTGGGAGCAAAATCATGCAGTCTTGATTTAAGCAGTTAATTACAGGGAATAAAGACAATTACCAGAATTAAGTGGCTTATTCTTCTCTTTAAACTTCCTCAAAAGTAGCTGCCTCCTCTGAGCAGGGCCTTCACAATCAACTCCAGCATTATGTAATATGCTATAGGTCATTCCAACATTCATGATACTACAAGTTTCTAGGTAGTTTTCCCTGTTCCTTAGCTGCTCTTCTATTACTTCTACCCCACTAAAAGCATCCACAAGATTTAATAAAAAGGAGCAACCCATAACATCTTCCTCTTCAGTTACTGGCGGTTCCATAATTGATTTTGCCAGAGAAGCAATCAAATCATCTCTGGGAGCAAAACCATTCCTTGCCAACCAGGACAAAATGGTTATCACAGCTTGTGTCCTAACACTTACATATTGCTTCCCAGGAATCAAGCCAGAAGTAAATTTCTTACTGTGCTCTGATTTTCTAGTTAATTCAAGCAACCATGGAAGTTGTATAGCAGCAAAGGAGAGAATCTTTCCATTTTCTTGCAAAAGCTGCTCCCAATTTGTCCCATTCTCAACAGGCAGACTTTTAGCAACAAGAGATAGTGTATTTTTAATACTATTGAAATGAATTTCTTGATCAGCACTGTTAAACCCTTCAACTAGTTCAGAGGAATTTTTCAAGTCAAGTATATCTCGAATACTGTAGCCAGGAAGGGAGATGACTGAGGAACCTTGGACTGAGAAATTTGGAGAATTTGTCCCCGTCAATGTCATCAAAGTCTCACACTGCCCCTGCATGTCTAATTCTTTCCATGCATGGAGCAGCTCACTAATAGATTCTTCATCACAATGGCTCAAAGCAAAACCCAATAGCTTTTTTCGAGAACTTATATCCATATTCTCAAGAGAAGGACCCCTGGCTATTGCAGCACATAAATCCCAAATATGACCATGACCCTTTTTAGCGAGAACAAGGCATTGATCAAAAGCCAACTGCAAATCACCTGCAACTGCAGCTTCTCTAGCAATAGCTTCCTCAACAGCTGATATTTCATCCAAAGAGCTCAACCCAAGAAGTTTGGCAACCTCAATTACTTCATCAACATGTAGATAAGCTCCAGTTTGACTTGTGATTGCCATTTTAATAATCTCCATTGGATCTTTTATTTGTCTGAATTGCATAGGTAGAAGAGTCACTCCAAGGTCTGGAAGTTTAACAGTAAGTGCATCGATAATATCAGCCTCTGCTTTAACATTTCTGCTACTTGGAAATAAATTCAGACATTCCTTAGCCTTCCAGATCTGAAACAAGTTACAGCAACACAATCAATGATTTGTTGGCTTTTTTAATGACAAACAAAAGGAAAAATCAGTATATCCCATTCACCTTGACATCATTGAACCACAAAGGTGAATTTATGTTGTTATCAACTTGTACTTAAAATTAAGGATAATTTTGGTTAAACAGATCAAATTAGAAGAATCATAGACAACATAATTAAAATTTTAGAAAGAAGCTACCAGAATTTTGAACTTTAAAGCAGATTCCTGTATATCCTAACCATAACAGGCCATAAACTAACTGCAAACTTACTTCTGAACAAGCCAGACTTGAAGCTGAGAAAAAATACTCCCGTGCAGCTTGAATAACAAGATTTTCTGCTTTCTCTGTTGATAGAGCAACTGAACTCGTACCCTTTAAGTAACTTCTTGCAAGAGAAAACTTCCCTGCTTTCAACAATCCTCTGCAGAATTCGATTAACATAAATTCAAGGTCAAGAAAGGGAAAGGCCTTCTCCCGCAAGCACAGCATATCCCGCCACATGTTTGCCCACTCATTATCCGATCGGCCAGGTTGTCGTCGACTGAATTTTGAAAGTATGAGGCGAATAATCTGCTTCACACCTTTCTCATCTGAATGGGCTTCTTGGAAAAATTTCATGGGTTTTGGGACCTGTATAAAAGGAGCAATGTCAGTCTTAAGTCTACCCATAGCAAATTAAGCTTTGCAGATAAGCACCTTGAACAGATAGTGAAAGGGGAAATAATAAAAAAATCAATGTCCCACATTTGTAGTAATAATAGCATAGAAGAAACATACCTGGTAAAACGCCAAAAGTCTCCCTGCTTCGATATGGGCTTCTGCCACTTTGCATCTTTGATCAAGGTTGCCAATATATATTTCAGAATCTGCAAAGTTAATTATAGATATAGCATAAAAGATCAGGGTCAGAAAACAGAGGCCAGAAAATTATGAGAGACATAGAATCAAAGAACTAAAAGATCTAGGCTGAGAGATGAAAAAAAAAAAATTGAATCCTTAAGGATAAAAAAGAATGAGGACAGATAACCAGAGTAGATTCCTTCAATTTTTTAATTCCTTCAGAACTCTTCATCTGCCTTACAGCCCTAAATAAGAACTTATACATCTAATTTCCTAAACTAGAAGACTTCAAAACACCCTAATTGCCACTATGGTGGACCTAACCAGTCTCTACACAATGTAAAAGCTATCAACAAGAAAGAAAATCCTAATTCATCCCAAGCCTTTCACACTTCGAGCAAACATGTGGAGCTGATTAGTGATGCAAAAGAATAGATTAGAAAATAAGCAAAATGTAGAATACTTTGAGAAATTTGTAATCCATCTGGTGTAGAAACTACCTTGCTTATGCGGAAGCTTTGACATAATTGCAGCCATGGTACTCCACCTATCTGTGACAGTAAACAAATATACACATTGCAGAGCACAATCTACAACTTCAACCGCATCCTTGAAGAAGCCGCTGCTTTGGAGATCTTTGCACCCTTCTTCAATGACCATCAAGCATACATCTACCTTATTTGCCAAAGAAATCTCCTTCAACCATCTAACAAGAAATGACTCACTCTTAGTATGATCTACCGGACAATGGCCATTGGCAACCTGCTCTTGGATACCCAAGGTAACACTTTGGGACCTTTTTTGCATAAACGGAATTGCCTTATTCCGCAATGATTCAACCACCGTTTCCTCTTTGCACCCATTAAGCATTGTTCTAAATTTTTCATAGTCAGATAATTGTTCCCATGCAACAAGACTCATACTGGTACTTATTTCACCATCACTCTCGTCAGCATAAACCAGCTGGTGCAGGTATGAGATATCCTCATGAAACTGCTTCAACTTGTAAATACCTTTCTGACAAGCAAAGCCAACCAAGCAGAGGCAGTTGTCTAGTAACCCACTGTATGAATCAATATCTATAGCCCTATGTTTATACCAAACTGCCAGCTCATCTGCTGAAGGCCAAAAAGATCCTAGTAGCCGCTTAACAACAGGTTCAGTTCTAATTTGAGTACTAATCTCATGGTTCTCAGGTAATTTCTTAATAAAACTTACCATCTTGTCACATTCAACCCAATCTTCCTCCCTAATGGCAATACTTGTGGGAGGAGAGCTCCCAGGAAGAAGTTGTACATATGTTTGCACAGGAATCGTTTCAGGAATGGCAGCCAAAATATCTAACATGAAGGGAGCCAGTGAATAACGATGACGCTTGAACAGGAGGTTCAAAGCCCCAATTTTTCCACTTTCAGCAAGTGTAACGGCTGCGTCATTGATCGGCATAACACGAAATTTGCCATATTCCTGCATTGAAAACCTACAAAAGTCTATGTCATCAATTGATTTTAATACAGCCAAATCTAAAAATAGTAGAAGCAACGACTAAAAGCTGGAAAGCACATTACCTGCCCATGTTTATCCCAAGAAATGTTTCCAACCTATCACTGAATTGCAGCAGCTGAAGTCTGGACATACGAAAATCCCAAATCTTATCAGTTTGTTGGTCGTTTGATTCAGAAAATTTGTACCGGTTAGTTAACTGCAGCCCATATGCAAGTAAAGCCTTCACTGCCTCTTCTGTTGTTCCAACTTTATCTACACACTGTGAAAGCACGAAAACTAGGTCTTTTATTTTTGACAAAAATGCATTTATGTCATTTATTCCTTGGCCAGAACCTAACCACTGCGACTTCAGAACTTCATCCCTATCCAACCCATAACGATCAGCAAATTTCAAGGCAGCTTGATACTTGGAATCACCAATTAGAATCTTGTACATTTCAGGAACAGATCTCTCTGAAAATGATATCAAACTCCAATGCAACCCAGAAACATCAAATTGATTGGATTCGTCTTTCGAAGTTTGCTCTCTATGGTTTGTTCTTCGATTACCATTAGATGAATCAAACCTATCTTCAGATGATACACTCTCTAAAAGAAAAAGATGTCCTTCAAACTTCTGTACCCTTTCTAAAACAGGCATAGAATATACAGGTCCATCCTCTATTAGTTTCACACCAGTAAGGATGTCAAGCATAGTGACAAAGCCGCTTCGTTTTGCAATAGTGAGAATGTGGTCACACCACCAAGTAAAATCTAAAATGTCAACTAAAATATCAGTGCATCCATTAAACAATTTATCAGTCACTTGAGAATTAGTTCTCCCCTGGAAAGAAAAGTTTGTAACAGAACAGCTTTCTTTATCCAACTTAAAGATGTGCAGACATCCATTCATATCTAAAGCAGCAATATAATCACCTCGGGGTGAGATTACCAACTTAGGGTACGCTAGATGACCTGCATAACCTTTTTGTTCACAGTATAGGCCCTCAAACTGAGTAAAGGATAATGGCTCCAGAATCAAACCCTCTTGTTTGCGCCAAAGAGAAAGATAGCAGGATCCTGAGAGAAAAATTACAATAACAAATCAAACCCTCCCAATCCTTTATCAAATGAAACTAATAAACAGATGAAGATCCTTCTTTGATTCAATCTAATACTTGGAAGAAAAATCTAGAAGATTAAGTCATGCAACATAACTGCATAAAGACTGTTTCAATTCACAGTCCAAGTTATCATTTAAGGTCAAGGAAAGAAAGCATAGAGCTATACCAGATTTCCCATCAGCAGTGATTGAGCTGCCACCAGCACTACCAATGACAACAAGCAAAGAAAGTTCTTGATAATAGTCAAAGCAGAAAACATTCTGAGGGGCTTGCTTTTTTGAAGCTAAGCCACTATTATTTGTGGAGGAAACAGAGGCACCAGGCTCTTGACTGATCTCAATATGATGAAAAGCTCCATCAGATGTCAGAATGGTGAAGCCACACCTGAAAACAAGTCCATTAATAACACAGCATGCAGCTATTCTACACTTTCTATGTATTTACAAACATATATTTTGAAATCCAGACTGCCCGATCATGAACCAAAGGTAGTTATATGTGTTCACAACTGAAAGGAAAACGAGCAAGACAAAAAGAAAGGGGAAACAAAAGCTTACAAGAAAGATGGCTTTACACCAAAATTATCGTCTGCAATCAGTCCTATTATGGTTGAAGAAACTTTTAGATGCTTCTTTGTAATTCTTGTTATCTCTTCCCCATTTGCCTTGATAAAATAGATTATATCAGCACCATCAACAATTCCAAGAATATCATGAGATTCTGACCAAGCTCCACATGTACATGAAATGAGGCTGCTACCTGATGCATGGAACCCGAGTTGGAAATCGTAATAAACTATAAGGAATGGGTTCTATGAGGAATTTACAAATTTAAAATTTAACTAGTAAAAACTTGTTTTGTTCGCCTAAAGCCGTATCCAAGGATTTAAGCAATCCCATAACAAGAGTTTCTCATTAAGTATCTAAATTGCCCTGAATCTCTTATCCTAGCAACTGTCTAACCAAGGAAAATTCAAATGTATATCCATCATAAATATAATGAACACAAAAATTTGAAGCAAATCTTACTTGTGAAAACCCCACATGGCTCCCGGAAATCATCCTCCTTCCGCAAAATTGTGACTTGATTTCCAGCAGCCACAGCTACACGCTCACCTCTCGGAGATATAAATAAGGACACTGGCTTTTTCAATTTCTTCGGACTCTTGTATCCTGCCCATCTCTCTTTAAGCTGACTTATACCTTCATCCAATAACAAATGCCGCAAAAAAAAGAATCAAAAGGAAAGGTCTATGTAACTACTTCCATTATACTACAAAAGCAATTAACTAATTACATCAAATATTGCATTGAAAATGACAGAAGCGTTAAAATCTATCATACCTCGAGCAGAAAGAAATGATAAGAAACCGCCTTTACCAGCTTCATTTGACTGAAATTAGAAGGGCAAAAAAAGAGAGAAAATTGTTATAAAAAATGAATTGATTTTTAAGAATTAAAATTAAAAGTTAAAGAGGATTAAGAAGGACCTCTTGAAGGGGAAGAGGAGGATAATTAGAAGTGAAAGGCCTGGAGGCGTGACGACGTTCTTCGTAAAGCACTTCTCGTACAGATTCCTCCATATACAATCTCGGTAACTCTATTCGCTACTGTCTCGGACTTTGTCTCTTTTTTTTCTTCAAGATCTTAAATTCAACTTTCTTTTCTTCTTTTGGGATGAGTAGAGAAGGAAGAAGAAGAAGAATCGCAGAACAGATGGCTCTGTTGAATAACGGATCGGAAAGAAATGGGCTAATACGGCCCATCTAAATTGGGCCGCCTCCGCTTAATGGGCTTAATAAAGATTTCTCTCCCAATTGCACGGCCTGATCATATTGGGCTGACACGTATTAATGGGCTCGAAAAGCTTAACCCATTATGATGACCCTATCATATTCATAAGGCGTTGTTTTCTCTCTCTCTCTCCCTCTCTCTCTTCTTTTTTTTAATTTTTAATTTAAGTAAATAGAAAAGAAGTATCGGTTGGTTCGGTTTTCTCAAAATCGACTAATAATCGACGGCCAATTCTTAGAACCATCATTCTTGAAACCGCTTATACATTTAGTCGATTATGCGGTTTAGGAGATTTAGACCGTTTAATAATTATATATAATATCATATATAATTATATATATTAATATTCGACCGGTTCGGATCGATTATGGTTTTGTAATTTCAAATACCGATTACCGACCGAATATTCATATGTTTTGGCAGTATAAACTGCCTAGACCACCGAAACCGATCAAATGGTTCGGTGAGTGAAAAAGTTGTCGGTTTCAGATGGTCCAGGCAGTTTGGACAGTCTAGTGCTGACCTGTAAAAAAGAGTCAACTCTTTGGACTAATTATAGAGCAAAGGATTTGACTTTCAAGTATTTGAATTGACCACAAGTAAACATGACAAAGACACGATGGCCTTTTCAAGGCAACGAAAGATGAAGAATTGAAGGGGGAAAGGATTGTGGCTTTAGAAATACTTGTAAGGTCCAATATGGAATATTATTTATTTTGATGGGTACCGTACATATGAATAAGGTCAACCGTTTGGCCACAAATTGCAAAAGTTTAGAGTCAATAATGTTTATTCACGTTTTTGTTATTATAGTAGTATAATCTAACGCAGATTTGATACTATATCTGGCGAAGAATAATTTAGATTCACAACCCCAAATGGCAAAATGTCTTGCGAACCTTCGTCCTCACGCTTGCTTAATAAACAAGCTTTACGTGAATGTCAACTGTTGAAGTAACTAAACCTATCAGATTTCCATAGTTTCGAACAAGTTCTCGATTTAGTCAGAAGTACATAGCTAGGCATCTAATCTCCAAGGCAAGCAAATCAATATTGGAGAGCTCTCTAGTTTCGACGTAACTATTATCCAATGTGTATTTGGGTTTCATATACGTTTTATACACAAATCATCATCCGGTTTTAACTTTCAAGCATATACCATATACATTTATAATAACAGGAGCACTTTCTCGATCTCCATATATTTGTTTCTTTCTTTTATTAAAACATGTTGACTTGTTGAGAGCTATGCCTATATATATTAATTAGCACTAACCTAATTTATTTGGCTTATTACTAAAAAAGTCCCTAAACTTATATAAAACAGTCAAATAAGTCCCTAAACTCTTAAAAAATACCAAATAAACCCTTTTCTAATGGCTAAATACCGAAATAAGGACTAAACATTTCAAGATTTTCTCAAATATAGATCAAAATACACAATTTCAACAAATTAGAATACATACTTAATATTTTTTTATAAATTGGATACAATATAAGTTAATACGTACTAGTATGTGAGATATATATAAACCGGAAAACAAACGATAATTTTATATCATATTACATTTGATGAATTTATTTTGATTAATAGGGTTTGATTTTTAATTAACATGATAATATCATGTTTCTATCAAATTTAACATGTACGCATGAGAAACATTGTTTTTCATTTAAGGATTCCCTAATTTGTAAGAATTTGCTAAGTTATTTTGATCCTTATTTGAGAAAATCTTGAAACGTTTAGTCCTTATCTGAGCATTTAGTCGTAGAAAAAGGGCTTATATATGGCATTTTTTAAAAGTTCATGGGTTTATTTGGTTGTAATTAGAGCTTAGGGACTTATTTGGTCGTTTTGTAAGTTCAAAGGTATTTTTTGAGCAATAAACCTAATTTATTTGCATTGATACAATCCACTATTAGTTGCCATGGATGACAGCCTATGACTCTCGAACAAGAGAGATATAATGATTTTACCTAACTAAGTAAGCTATATATGTTTAATGTTTGGACAAACTTGCTCCATCGATCGACCGAATCTATTCTAAACTACATAATGTACACTTAATTAATATCCACCATTAACAACAAATCCAAGCTAAATCTTTTACTATTCAAATTGTACTATGTTTAGAAACAATCCTATGACAGACGTGATTCGGTGGCGAGTGGCGACTAACCTTTCCCTGTTGACTTTGTATGGAGACCTCAAATATAATTATATTCTTCTCTCTTTATAGTTATCATATCACATGTGGCTGCCACCCTATATCTTAATTTATATATACATTTTCCTTACCTAGCTAGCTTGCATATACACACTTTTTCTATTTTTCCCTAATTGTTTTCTTTTTTGGGTACTATTTTCCCCTAATTGTTGTTAATATAAATTCTAAATGTTTAATGGTGGAACCTTTTCTGCCCTATAAGTTGCTTCTCAGTCAAGACAAGAGTATAATGAGAATAAAATGAATATATATAATAATATAATCATGCTTTATTTATAAACCTCATGTCTGAACCTGCTCAAGTGCTCATCTCTCTTTGCATTATAATCTTAAGACATGACCAGAAAAAAATATTACTAGTTTATTACATATGCTGAATATTTAATACGCTAAAACATGTTTCATGTAAATCTCAATACCTCGTGTTTGAACTTCCTCATCTCTCTAATTTCCATATATAATCTAATACATAAAGGGGAAAAAAATATTACTACTAGCTAGTTTATTTTTTTGGTGGAAATTACTACTAGATTATTGCTCCTTTACTATAAAGTATAAACCTCTCGTATAAATTAACACATTTGCTTTTGTTCTTTCATTTGTTTAACAGTGACGGTCAAAAAAGAGAAGTTAAAACCCGAAAAGCTATAAAAAAAAAACTTAGAAGAATCGGAGAGAGAGAGAGTGCGTGGCGGCTATTAAGTGAAAGATTCGTTAATTGGCTTAGATTTCCTTTCCTTTGTTGCAAGTGTCCCATTACCATAGATTTAGGAAAAGAAAAATGTAAAAACTTTAAAAATGCAAAAACGATACGTAAAAAAAGAAAGAAAAAAAAACTGCACCGAGGAATAAATTAGGCACATGAAGACTATAGTGTATAGTGAAATGTGCTATAGCTATATTTATTAAAACAGGGCACAGCTGTCCATATATATGTACATTTTATAAAGGAATATCCTCGAAGCACTCGAGAGGCGACGGGGTTTTCCTAGACAAGAAGCTGTTCATAAAGTCATAACAAATTAACAAACCCTATCCTCAACTTTATGTCTATTGTTAATAAGTGGTTGATGGGTTTCCAATGTTTGAACCAAATTGAAAGGCACGAAGTGGGGGACCCTGATCCATTTTTTATGAAAATTCTAATAATATCCAATCAACTTTCCGACTTTTGAGAATCAAAACCCGCTGAGAAGGAAAATGATTTGATGACAAATTTATACTAGTACTAGTACTAGTACTAGTACCGCTATTTTCATTTGGTGAATTTGGGTATTCATTAATCATATTGTTGGACTTTTTTTTTTACAAAAGATGCCGATAAGCGTTAGTTAAGTTCTTTGGACAGCAATGCCGTTAGCATCATATTCAAGCAGAGGGATTAGCTCTGTAGGTGGCTCCATAAGCATCAAATAACCCGGTGGAAAATCTTGACCCAAATTAGTTAGGAAATCTGAAAACGGTTACCTTCGCAATACACATGAGTGATCTCTCGAATCCAATCTCCCCTAGCTAAAATCACAGCCTCTTGTATTAGTGTTGAGTTTTGGTGAGACTCCCTAATATCCTGCTTCAAAAAAGTTACCACAACACTAGCATCCAATTGAACTATCACATTGTTTAAACCAAGGGACTTTGCTAATCTCAAACCCTCTTGAATGCCCCAAAGTTCTGCCAAGAGACTATCTGTTATACCAATGTTCATGGTAAAACCCCGAATCCAATTACCAACCGAGTCACGTATCAAGCCTCCAACTGAAGCTTGCCCTATGTCTTGCTTCACAGCCCCATCGGTGTTCAAAGCGTAGTACCCTTGTAGGGGTTTTGGCCAAGTCACCCATTTAGATAGGCGGTGGTTGTTCCTATCACTCTTCTCATAGGCTGATTCGATCTCCCGAGCCAGTTTACTAGCACGAAACCACACCGAGCCGGACGAATCATGCAAGTTTTGAAACACCAAATAATTTCTACTTTTCCATATACACCATAGAATCGCAACAAATTGCAAAGCCCATGGTGTGGAACCAACATAAGCTATAACCTTAAACAATTAACTTTTAACCAATCTGGGAGAGATTGTGTATAAAAGTTACTTGGGGGTCCTGAAAGAGCAAACCAACAACTCCAAATTTCCCTTGCAAAGAAACAGTCCCGAAAAAGATGTAAGGCAGTTTCATATTCAACTAGACAAAACGGACACAAGGCACTTACTCCCGTCTAGCGACGTGCTCGATTGACATTTGTGTTGAGTTTGTCCTACTACAGAAGCCATAGGAAGAATCCCATGCGTTATGTACCCTTACACTTCCAAAGCCACTGCACATCTGATAGTTGTTGAGCCCGAATGTGATCTTGTTGTAAAATCCAAAAAGTTGATCTAGCCGAGAAGAGACCAGAGCTTTCCCCGCTCCAAATAACAGTATCCAATCTTTCCTCCACATAAGGAAGAGGAATAGCTCGAATTTTTTGTAGGCAGACTTGTGGCAGCACATGTCGAATACTTGATAAATCCCATTGTTTGTCTAAAGTAATAAGCTTATTAACTGCCCAAACTTCCATACTAGATATGTCTCCCGTAATAAGTTCTAGTAAGAGACCATCCCCCACCCACCAATCCTTCCAAATATTGACTCAGGAGCCATTTCCAATTAACCATCATTAGCTTTTCATGAGAAGAGGGCGACAATGCAGAATACCCCTCCATGTCGAAGAAGAGCCCGGTCGTCTATCTACTTCATGCAAAGAAGAATTATTGAGATACTTTCTGCGAAGAACCTCGCAAGCCAAGGAGTCTTTATGTGTGATCAACGCCCAACCCACTTTGGCTAGCAATGCTAAGTTTGCTCCCGGGTTTTCTGTACCTCCCCAAAGGAAATTCCTAGCCAAACGATCCAATTGGGCACAAATGGAGGTTGGTAGCAATGAGGTTTGCATTGTATATACTGGCATTGCATTCATAACTGACTGAACTAAAACTATTCTGCCCGCTCTTGAGAGCACATTCCTCTTCCAACTGCTCAGGCGATTACGAACCTTATCAATAATTCGTGCATAAGTATCCTTAGAAGCACGCTTATGAATAATGGGAACTCCCAAATAGATTCCAAGATCATCCGTAAGAGGGATACCACACAAAGAGCTCAATAAATTCATCGTCTGACGAGGCACATTTGGAGATACAAATAACTTCGACTTGGCCAAATTCATAACCAAGCCCGAAACATTTGCAAAATCTATCAAAACCTCTCGAATAAGCTCAACATGAGTCTCCGAAGCCTGAACAAACAACATAAGATCATCAGCAAAAAATAAATGAGATATAGCAGGGCCCCTCCTAGAAACCTTGACAGGTTTCCAAAGCTTCTTATGAATTTTTGCTTGAATCATATGTGACAACTTCTCCATACACAAAATAAACAGATACAGTGAAAGCGAGTCTCCTTGTCGAAGCCACATTTTGCCGTAAAATAAGGTTGTGCTTCTCCATTCCAAATGACAGAAAGTTGATTCGAAGAAACACAAAACATAATGAGATTAATCAACTGAGTAGGAAAATTAAAATCAACTAGAACCTGCCTCAAGAAGACCCAACTGACACTGTCATAAGCCTTATGGAGATCAATTTTTAAAACCATACCACCTATACGTCATTTCCTCTTCATAAGAGAGTGAACAACCTCTTGTGTAATGATAATATTATTTGTTGTACCTCGACCCAGAAGAAAACTGCTTTGAAATGGGCTAATCAAATTTTGCAAGTAAGGCCGGATCCTATTGACCAACGCCTTAGAAAGTATTTTGTAGACCGAATTTAATAAAGTAATCGGTCTAAAATCTGTCATCGAGCAAGGGGAAGTCGTTTTAGGGATTAAAGTAACATGTGCTCTTGCAATATCCAAAGGAAAACATCCTTCAACCAAAGCTTGGTTCATAAAAATGAGGACTTTATCACTTATCACATCTCAGGCTCTTTGTAAAAATAGAGGCTGGATACCATCGGGTCTGGGAGCCTTCAGTGCATGCATAGAAAAAAGGGCCGACTTGGCTTCATCGATAGTAAAAGGTACAACCAACGCCTCCTTTTCATTCAGAGTCATCAGCGGCTGCCAACGGTGCAAAGGATCACTCAAGGGAAGAACTTTCTTGTTATCAAAAAGAGTCACATAAAAATTGACAGCATGTTGCTTCATTGGTCAGAATCCTCCACCCATTCCCCATCAATTTTCAACCTCAAAATTTTATCTCTGTTAAGGCGCACCAATGTTGAAAGCTAATAAAAGCGAGTGTTCTTATACCCATCTCTTATCCATTGGGACCGCGACTTTTGATACCACAGGAGTTCCTCTTGATAGAGAGTTTTTTGATACTCTTTCAAAAGATCATGCTCTAAAGCCTGAAGAAAAGATGAAGTTTGATAAGATTCTGATCTCTGAATACCAGCTAAACGAGCTATTAACCATCGTTTCCGTTTAGATATACTGCCAAAAACTTCTGCATTCCAAGCCTGCAGCTTTTCCTTCGTAGTAGAAATAGAGGTTAACAAATCATCCCCTTGGTTCCAAGCATCCCGAAAAACTGCATCAAAACCCTCATGCGTAATCCAAGCGGTTTGAAAACGAAAGGGTCTCCCTTCGATAGGTGGATGATGCAACGGTTCAGTATCAAATAAAATGGGATGGTGATCAGAGTGAACACATGGTAGGTTAATAACCTTGCCATCAGGAAACTGCTCAAAAGCCAAATTATTACCAAGAGCACGATCAAGCCGCTCTCGTAATACAACCCTCCCATTAACAGTTTTTTTCCACGTGAATTTACAACCAGAGGCACTTAAATCTGACAGTCCACATTGATCCCATCTATCAACAAACTTTTGCGCAGCATTTACATGAAATTCAGCTCCCACACATTTCTCCTCTACAGATGCTATATCATTAAAATCTTCGATAACAAACCGTGGTTAATCCATATGTTGAGACCTGGATTGAAGCTCTTCCCAAAATTCCTCTTTCGAACGACAATGGGGCTGGACATATACACCAGAAAGAAACCATGTTCTATGTCTCTCCAAAATACGAACATGAAACGCTTGACTCGTACAACCCGAAAGTTGGATAGAAAACTGACCTTTCAAAAAAAAAACAAGAATAATACCACCCGCCATCCCTAGAGAGGGAACTACAAAATTTGAGTCAAAGCCTAGCTTAACTCCAAAATTACCAGCCACCTGAACATCGCCACACTTCGTCTCTAATAGAATGAATATGCCAGGATGAAACTGTCTAATTAATTCTCTACAGTTCCGTAGGCACTTCTTATTTTGAATACCCCGGCAATTCCATGAGAGAACTTTCATTTGGATACTTGAAAATCAGAGTGCATCACTTGCTCAGCAAGCTTGGAGTAAAAAACAACAATCGGTTGTGAGTCAACCTGTGATGGAGATTCTTCATCACCCATATATACCAGTCTCTCCTCCATCGAAAGATCATTTTGGGTAGCAACATCAACCTCACCCAAGACGATGTCAGGGGGCTTTGGAGCAGGCTGCAAAACAAAATCCCGAAGCACATCCGCTGGGGCTGCCAATCTGTTCTCTAAACATACTTCCTCCGGGGGAATTTTAGAAATAGAAGAAAGTGAGTTAGGTTTAATGGGCGGCCCACCAAGTAAAGAGACTTTGGGTAACCAGGCTTTTATATCCTTGGTGGGCTGGGAATGAGCCTTATCCAAATTACGGATAGACCCAACTCTAATGTGAAGGGTGTGAGTAGGGCTTTGCTCTTTCAACTGATTTATATCTGGATCGGGGCTTAGACGATACTCGGGCTTTTGATGATCCCGAGGCCTGGCTAGAAGAGCCCAAAACTTTTGAAACTTGCTAAGCTAAAGCATTTAAAGCCAAATCCGAATCAAATTGAGTATCAGGCACAAATTGTGGAGAGTCATAGGCAATCTTTGCTTTCTCTTTCCTTGCCTTGTCTTTAAATTCCCTAAAGGACAATCTTGCTGCATTTTCGCGCTCTTTTTGATTCTCGGTACCAACATCTCCCTCATTTACCGGGTTTTCCTCTTCCATATCTTCCAAAGATTCTAAAGCCCCAAAACGGTTATTTGAATCCTGAACCCGTGTAATCTGCGGAGTCTTGCCCTTCTGGTTTGATCATTTCCGAAACTTCCGTTGAACAAGATTCCAAGGCCCAAAAATATCGGTATCTGACCTAGTTACCATCCTTGGACCACCGCCTTGTTCCTTCTCCAAGCAGAAACATCGGAATTTTTAGGCATCAGAGGCGAGCTCTGGCACTTATCCATACGGTGGCCAACAACACCGCATGAGAAACAAACAGTATGAAGAGCCTCGTATTCAATATCTCGGGAGAGTCCTCCCACTTGAACTCGGGATACCAACGGCTTGGACAAATCAACTTCAACACAGATCTGAGCAAATTTTCCTCTTACTGCCTTACTGGTGTTAGTGTCCAGTCGAATTGATTTTCCTAATTGTCTCCCAACATCCATTAGCATCTCTAAATTGAAGTACTCAATAGGCAATTCCGGCAGCCGAATCCATATAGCCATTTTACCAATGGAAGTCGTAGATGGTCGGAAGTTTCTTTCCACCGTTGAACCACAAGGTAATCATCCATGATTTTCCATGGCCCTCCGGAGAGAATTTTAGCAGCAACCTCCTTTGTTCTAAATTTAATGACGTAATAACCATGACCAAGGTCAATCATCTCATCTTCCTCCTTCAACTTCCATAACTTAACAAGCCTCTCATGGAAAACTTTATAAGTCAGGGATCTTCCAAGCATTTTTACAATGACCGAAAAGCGCCATGGTCTCCCTAGATTATCCCTTCTTTCCTTATCCACAACGACAAACAGGACTCCTTCCAATCTAGCCGGATCCGGCTCCTCATCATCAGAGAAAACCTCATCGTCCTCCATCACAATCCGATCAATATTCCCCTGTTCTATAGCTTCTGCTTTTGTTTTCTTACCCCAAACCACCGTCTGGAGGAAAGATTTTACCGGGATGATCTGCTGGCCCCCTTGCATCTCTGAATCTGCTACCGCCTTAACCTTCTTTTTTCTCCTCTCAATTTGATCTGTTTCCTCCACTGAAAGGGATTTGCCGCCGTCACTCATTGCAAGCTCTCATCATATTGTTGACTTAATTTATACAAAGTTGAGTTGCGTCGAATTTTAAATATAAAAAATAAATGATTATACAATACATAGTCAATGTAGAGTTTATACTTCACTAACGATTAAGGAGTTGACACATACCTCATTTCTTAATTAATTTTGTATTTAAAATTAATATATATATATATATATATATATTCAAAGAACATATATATTTCAAACTTAAACCCCGCTTGTATATATAGTATGCTAAACTCCATCGACGGTGTATTGTATAATTTTCCATAAAGAATCATTCTGACTTTATTCAAAGTATTTGAATTCGAATAATATTGAATTCTTTCCGCTCAATCTAATATATATATACATATATAAAAAGAATAACTGACTTTGGTACATTTTGGGCAGAAAATACAAAATAAGTAGTATATGCAAAGCATATTTTAATTTTTTTTGTTACTCATGAACATGATATTGAAATAGACTACACAATAGGAGGTAGTCCTTTCCTGTCCCATAATCCCACCTCACCCATCCCAGGTTTCGAAGCCGGGACCTCCCACAAAAAGTCCCAAACTCTTAATCACTGAGGTATCCCCTTGGGGACAAAAAGCATATTTTAATGATATACTACTAATTAGTAATTACCATGAGCATGAGTTGGCGCAGGCTTGGTTAGTGTTGGTGATTGGCTAGTGGCTACTTCCTTCACCCATGACATGTGCATTTTTACGACATCAATGGGTAGACATATAAATTCGTACAAATGCACGTGCCAAAGATAAGTAATTTAAAAGAAAAATATACTAAATAATTTTGCCTTTGAAAGAAAATTAATAATTGAATCCTCCACCATGGGGAGTTTGTAAAACAACTTGTAAAAGGGATTGGTTTGCTAGCTAGTGGAATTCCCTTGAATCTTAATCATGATAAATGTTCCATATGCTTTCATTCATAATTATGATATGTTCCCTTATCCTTCTTCTTCTCGTCCTTGACCTTGAGCCATAGTATATAGTCAACAGTGTAGGGACCGGAAACCCCCTGCTCGTCATTTCATATCTATAAATAGTGGGAGAGACAGTTCAAGTTTTTGTCGTGGAATCAAGAGAATTAATTGAAATTAATTAGTTCTCTCATTCAAGCAAATTATATTAACATATTCCTTGGATGAGGTCCTGAGGAGGAGTAGACATGGCGTGATATTGCTTCGGCTCATCTGTTATTCAGAAATCAGAAAATTCCTGCAATATCATCAAGGCGAGCCGAATCAATATCACTCTTGTATGCTTCTTTTATATATATGTTTGTTTTAATTTGTTTGAAGGAAGAAGAGGCCGTGGTACTGGATATATATGCTGCAAAACCATGGTAATAATTATTCCCAATATTGAAGTTATATATATGTAACGTTCTCCATTTTCTATATATATCTTTGGATCTCGATCGATGAGTTTTTTTTTGGCCAGAAATCGATGAGTTCATTACGGTTCAGTTCAACCTTTTTTCTCCGGATAATATATATATCTAGTTTCTATTATCTATATATGTATATATGTTTTCTTCTTCTTCTTCTTCTTCTTCTTCTTCTTCTTTTTTTCAAAAAATTTCTGGGGTTGGAACTTGGAAGTTAGGGTTTCTATTGTTTTTGGATGAAATATTGTGAGATCTTATTGCAGAAAAAGCACATTCGAAAGAAAGAACAAAATCCAAAAATCTAAGAGATGCATTGTTGAAGCTCCAATTCTAACAAAATAATAATGACCTGATCTAGATTTCTCAGGCAGCGGATATTTTGCCTTGAATTACAGCTGCTAGCGCTAGAATACTCATTTTTACTCGAGACACCATATTTATCCCAAATAGGCGATTAATCCTTCCTCTCTCCTGATATATGAACTATTATAATGGCTGCATTCCATACAATTTTGCATATAAAAGTACGAGCATAGATTTTCCTTTTGATTTTTTCAATAGTACCCCATTTTAAAGCTCTAGCTGACTCTGAGAGTGCCAATTAATTTGTTGGATTAATGCTGTGTATTAGACCAGAAAAAGAAGTACAACACAGATCACGGTCTCTAGTTTCCACTTCTTGTTTGCAGAGAAGACAACTATCATGATCTGTAAGTGAAATATCCCCCCATTTTCTTGAGTCTATCTGTCTGTCTGTTGTTGGCAGTGTATCCAAATTCCAATATTGTCGTCCAATCGAACACAGCTTTTGCTTTGGTAACATGAATACATGATTTGTTGTCAGTTGCCAAGCTTGGAAGTGATTAGGGTTTCATCTTCAAATGTTCTCTATATATAGTTTATATATACTGGGAAATTTTCTTTTTCATGGAAAATAGTAAACTCTTTAATTTGATGTCTAGGCTCCCCAAAACTATATATATGATTGTATGCAAGATTTATGATCAGGGGAGCCGAGCAAGTCAATGCATAGTTTTTTTGCTTTAGTAAGTAGTTGATGATTAATTAATTACGTATAAGGAATCATCCTCATGGAAAATGCACTCCATTTTTCTACATCTTATATATATATATGTACATATAAGAAAGAAATAAGAAATCATTTCGGATTAAAGTATCATTTATTGAGATATATCATTTTCAAGTTTGAATGTTTAATTGGATCAGATCATGATATCATAAAGTGAGTACTGTTGCAATTGTAAACCATTTTCTTTTCTTCATCAAACTGCAGAGCAGCTTCTATACTGCATGAATGAAGTATATATATACTATATATATGTATATATGTATAGCAGCACTTCATCATCTATATAGTAGATCATATGGAAGAATTATATATATGCATATTCATGAATATATATTATTGAATTAATTAATTATACATATATATATATATATATGAATATCAAAGTTTAGCTAGTATATATAGATAATATATTTGCCCCACACAGGGCCACAGCAAATGATGTATAATTAATCAAATCATGTGAATAATGATAAGTTAATTACCTCATCAAGATGAATAGGTCTTGAGTACTATAGTATAATTTACTCTATATATATATGTGCCGGCGCTGGCCGTCCAAGCTGTATGAAGTTGAGATTTCTGGGAATTTCTTGCCTTGGCCGCCACCAATAATTCTGATTCAATTGCATTAATTTACTCTCAAAGTTTTACCAAAATGATTAATATTTTATCAATATGCTTACAAGCCTTACTCACACACTACTTAAGTTGATATATGTCGCTCATCAAATTTGTCTCATTGATTTTTTTTTTTTTTAAAACGAAATCAGTCATCAGCAGCGGTATATAAATAATAAAGTTTGATCAAGTCCCATAAATAGATGAAAAGAGATGCTTGTTTTTTTCGTATAGCTTTGTTTTTTTTTTTTTTTTTTACATCAATATAGCTTTGGGTGTTAGAGTGAAAGATTAATTATCAAAAACGTCCCTATTAATTAGTTATCTCTCATTTTCACTTTTCAGTACTTTTCCATAGCTTTGGGAAGGAAAGCCTTTTTCAAGCCTAAGATGATTCAAGCATTATTAATAATTAATATATAACACAACAATAATTATCTCCTGCAGATTTACATATATTAATTTGGGGGAAAGTATCGTTCCCCATTAAACATAGTGTTTGAACGTTTTGCATCCTGAACTTCAATTCCATTCGTTTTGCCTTATGAATTTTCAATTTGAACCTCCGTTGTCCCCTGAATAGGTCAAATCCGAATTGAAGTTTTTGTTACTTATAGGAAGCAAAACATTTAAAATTAAAGTTTAGGGGCCAAACGTCCAAACCGTACAAATTTTCAGGAGGCAAAAAGGGCGGATCTTGACCCATGAAATTGGGGGGTCAAATTAAATATAATTATTTTAGGGGGCAATTTGAAATTTTCAATAGAAGTATATATGAATTTGTATGTATACTAAAGGGGCTTAAGGAAATTTTAAAATTTTGGGGGGCCAAGGCTCCTCAAATCTTAACAAAAATCCGCCCCTCAAAAAAGGACATTAATTCGTTTGACGTGGTGCTACATCAACGTCATAACGGCTCTGTTAGTCATGTGGGGTTGCGTGACGTAACTTTTGTTACTAAGGGGTAACATATACTCAAATTGAGAGTTTATGGGACAAAATATCCATAACTGAAGTTCATGAGGCAAAATGTCCGAACACTACAAGTTCAAGGTTGAAAATGATACTTTTACCATATATTAATTTATTTCAATTCATACACGTTCTGCTTCTCATATCTATGGCTCACTTCATCATCCTAATTAGTACCATGGCATTTACGTCTTTGCTCGATCTGCTTAGTAGTTAATTCGATCGGTTTTCTGCAATCAATACCTTATGAATATATGTTTTTGAGTTATTACGATGATGAAATGAGATAAGGTCAGTTGCTGCATATGCAGAACATCTTGGTCTACTTGCCAAACTTAATTAGGCTAGGAAAATTGGAAGGTGAAAAATTAACAGAGTTTCCCAATTTTATTTTTCTTTTCCTGCAAATTAAAACAAGTTCATTTGCTTTCTTGGTGCCAAAAAAAAGAAAAGTTCATCTGTTGCAGCCAAAGCCCAGATAGACACAAGCGAGAAGCCTTGTATATAAAGCTATCAAATTTTGACCCATTTTCCATTTGGGCTTTTACTAAGAGATTCAAAAACTCTTTCTAATTCGGCCTTGGCTTAAAAGGCGCGCATAAAGCCCAAGTATGATGCCATTTGGGCCTTTTGGTGGAAAGTGCATAGTTATTTTTTTTTATCACAAGAATGTGGGTCAAATACCGTACAGGTCCCTCTACTTATAAAAAAAATCAATTTGGTCCCTCTACTATAAAAACTGTCAATTTGGTCCCTCTACTTACAATTTGGTATCAATTGAGTCCCTCTACTTAACAAAATCTGTTAATTGATTATATATTTGTCTAATATTACTTATTTACAAATAATTGGTATAACTCTTCTGTTTTTCTGCTTTGCTTATAAGACTGATACTTCAAAAAACAAGAAAATGAAGACCACTAATACTAGAAGCTCACAACAAACTCAACGGAAACATCAACAAAAACAGAAGCAGAAACATAAGCAACCTATGCAAGAATCAAAATTTTACTCAATTGACAAATTCTATTAAGCAGAGGGACTCAATTGACACCAAATTGTAAGTAGAGGGACCAATTGACAGTTTTTGTAGTAGGGGGACCAAATTGATCCCTTTTTGTAAATAGAGGGACCTGTACAGTATTTTGACCCAAGAATTTGTATAGTTATTAACTATTTTTTTTTCAAATCTTTTTGGCCGAAAACTATGGTTTTATCATTTAAAT
The DNA here is from genome assembly GCA_001974825.2 of Corchorus olitorius. Taxonomy (NCBI): domain Eukaryota; kingdom Viridiplantae; phylum Streptophyta; class Magnoliopsida; order Malvales; family Malvaceae; genus Corchorus; species Corchorus olitorius. The sequence goes on along the minus strand of AWUE01016255.1, from coordinate 94,007 downwards.
CTTTTGTAAAGGACTTTAGAAAGAAGAGTCGAAATTATCTCAAAAAAAAAAAAAAGAAAGAAAGAAGAGTCAAAGAGCCATTTCTGTTTGAAAAAATTGGAATCAGATTTCATAAGAGAAGATTAGAATCCAAAAAAATTTACCATCAAAATTTCCGCCTAAAATCAACGGCCCCACTCCACAAGAATCCGAAAGACAAATATCTCTCTCTTCCAATTTCCAAACAAAGCTAAGCAAAAAACTTAGTACTTAGCTTCAACAATAACCCTCTGATTCTCATCACCAAATTCTACCAGGAAATAGTTTTCAGCCAAAATAAATTTTGAGACAAAAAAAGGAAAAAAAAAAACATCACCAACCATTACCAACCACGACATGGCAATGGTGGAACCATCTCCTCAGAAACCCAATTACCTAATCCCTCCACTCTCACCGCCACCGCCCCCTCCACCGCCTCCGCCGCCACTAGAGCCATCGCCTCCATCACCCAAGCCCAACCCTTTTCTCTCTTTGCTATCTCACAGACCAACCCTCAGGGTGACCTCTGAGTTCGACAGTGACAGCCGCGTGTTCTTCCACAAGGTGTCTTGTAAGCTGTTTGACAACCTTGCCAAGCTCAAGCTTTCCTTCGCTAACAACAGCAAGCGCGAGATCTCCGACCCTCAGTTGGCGTTAACTTCCAAATACCTGTCTATCCACTACGATCCTGAAGAACAAAATGCGCTCATCAAGAGCTCATTCGATGTGGGTCCTAGGTTGCTTTTCAAAGCTGCCCATGATGTCAAGGTTTGCCTTTTACTTTTAAAGACATGATTTTTACTATGTGGGAGTGCTTGTGTTGCTAATGCAATGAAAAATATAACATAATTATAAAGCTTGGGAATTTTATCTGACCCTAATATTTTACCCTTATATTGCTATGAGTTGGAAATTTTTAATATGAGTGACTTATATTTTTAATTTGCTGAGAGTTCTTAGGATGCAAATTTTCAAAGTTGAAGTGTAATGTCTCTTCTTGTGCTTCAAAAAACAATTTTCAGGATAGTGATGGTTTTTGAGCATTTGACATGCAAGTGTTCATGATACCGATGATGGTGGGCTTTTGAAGAATCTGCTCACATGTTATGATCAAGTTGGTCTTGTTATTTGAAGACCCTTTTCATTTTTCAACATCCTTTTGCAATTGGATTTTTATCTTAACACCTTTTTCCCCCTTAATACACACACACACTTTTGGGAATGGGAAGCCAGCATTGTCATTGTAGTTGTGTGAGTGCAGAATGGATATTTAATTCAGGCCATATATGCAGTCCCTTTAATATCTCATGGTATATTTTTCTCAGGCAAAACAAGGTGAGGTGGCGATGGTTGCACTTGCTGCTCCTGGCTATGCTGTTGAATTATCATCTCCTGTTCCATATGCCGGTTTGGTGAGTACCATTTATATTAGTATCTCTATCTTAATGGTGAAGATCAATGACAAATCATTAAGGTCAGGAAATGGGAACCTCACTGTTTTAGATTATACTTGATGGAATGGCAGAACTTTAAGCTATTTTTCTTTCTTCTTTATGCTATATATCTACATCAATTTTGCGGGATATATATCATAGCATTAAATTTGAAATTGATTTGTTATTGCCTATTTGCATTAATCAAGCGAGCCTCCTTTTGCGTCGCTTCAATACCTGATCAATGGTAGTGCTCTTTCATTTTATATGCTATGCATTATCACCTTCACCATGCTACTGCTGCACTTCTGTATGATATTAAACTGGCAGTAAACTTTTGCCCCTCGTTTTTACCTCTGTTACTTTCCTGTTGCTGCAGCCTAAAGCAACATTTAGATTCCCTATGGGTGAAGTTTCATTAGAGGAGAGAGAAGAGGAGGATGTACCAAGAGCATTGTCAATAGATGGAATTCTCAAGGGTCAATTCCTGAACGGGGTCTGTGCTGCTATTTACAAGGATGAGGAACTGAAACTAAGATACTCATATAAGGTTGTTTTTCAATCAGTATTATATCTTTGTGCTGTGGGCTTGTTTATCTGCGAGATCCACTAGTGTATTTCTTGTTTGAATAACCTTTGATGGCTAGGTGTTTAACAGTAGGCCTATGTGATTGATGACCTCTTTGACACGAAATGCTGGGTTGAAAAATTGAAAATTTGCAAATCTGCGATCTTTTGATTGCTTTCTTATTGGTAAATGGTTGTATTGCAGGATGGGGCAATGGCGTTTATTCCTAGCATTTCACTGCCTTCAAATGCTGCATCCTTTGCATTCAAGCGACGTTTCAATCCATCTAATAAACTGAGGTTATAACCCCTCTCTCTGTCAATATTGATACCTGCATGGAATTGTTTGTGGTTATTGGCTATAGATAAGTTCTCTTTTGTTTCTTGATGAGGTATATATGAGAACTTATATAGTGCATGAAACATATAGAGTTCTTTTCCTGCGGTTTCTTTTTTCTTTATGGAAGTCTTTTATGACCAACTTTTGTATTTATCTGCAGCTACTGGTACAATCTTGATTCAAACTATTGGAGCGCTGTCTACAAGCACACATATGAGAAAGACTTCAAATTCAAAGCTGGCTATGATTCAGAGGTTCGTCTTGGGTGGGCATCTCTATGGGTAAGTTATTCTATTTGCTTAACTTTATTATCCTAAAGGCAAGGCCATGTTGTTTGCTTGAGAATCCAATTATGAAGAGCTTGGTTTTGCATGACTTGGGCAACTCTTAATATCCTGGTTTCAGATTGGAGATGAAAACGGCAAGGCAAAGACCGCCCCAATGAAGATGAAAGTCCAGTTTATGCTCCAGGTACCGCAGGATGACATCAAATCATCAGTGTTAATGTTCCGTGTTAAAAAGAGGTGGGATATATTGTAATCCATCCAAGGGACAGCCTTTTCTCCTTTTGATACATTCTCTATTCATAGCGGCATAGTTTTAGGAGACTCTGTAATGATGCTTACTCCTACATACTGACATCGGTTTGGTTGATAATAGTTACTCATGAAATAGTTTCTCTTACTATGAATTCGGGTTCATTTCAACTTTTGGTTGCATTATTGAATGGGAAAGGCCATTAAATTTATTGGAAGTTTGATTACAAAGAGATGCTGCTCATCTGGCACATAAAACCTCATTTCTTGAGCTAAATAGGAGCAAAGCTTGTTGGTCTCCTTTCCATCAATGAATCTATTTTAAATTTCTGTTTTTAACCCTGACTTGTGAAATTATTGAATATATGACGCCATATGGTATCCAGAACTCTTTTTTCTTTGATTTTCTTTTTTGTTACTTCGGAGCGGATAAATGAGAAAAAATGAAAACTTTTGAGCAACGGCGAGCAACACCACCTCGCTAGTTAGTTTCCGAGCTAATTACTTTTCTATTGCGTTCACATCAACTGGCAGTTCTCAGCATCTACCAAGTACCAACTGGGAAAATGTGACTTAATTGATTTTAACAATATCATGAAGCCGATTTGCCTTTTACAGTAAAATGCATAAACAGTTTCAAGATTGCCTGCTTTTCTAACTCCTTAAAACAAGTCTGCAAATCGGGGCATCGTATTTGGTTCTAGACTAACGATCCAAGTTACTTCAGCATCCTACCGTATGTGTTAGCTTCACGAATCTGCTAAGCTATACAAAAGGTATCTGCAAACAATTATAAATTGCCTTAGAAAAGTTGCGATTGATAAGCTACACAACAATGTAAAGGTCCCATTTATTCTATAAGGCAATAAAATAGAAAGAAAATAATCTAAAATGTAATGCTCCAAATCCAATCGGGGTTTTTACCAAAAAAAAAAAATCCAATTGGGATTCCCCTATTTTGAAGTCTCAGAACTACCTAAAGTAAAAGTTGGCGATAATTACAAGTTTTATTAACTTCAGAGTAAAATGTGAGATCACAAAGTCTAGTCAGGTTGAGCTGTTTGATAAACAATTAGCTAAGAATAAAGACGTAGAAGGGTAAAAAAAATGTAAAGAGATCGATAATTCAATAAAATCAGCATGTGCATGCACATAATGATCAGAGAAAACTCGCTATTTCCTCTAATGAATCACAAAACATTCCATTAGAAGTCTTGCATAATTTGAAATTATAAGTTAGTTAAATCATATTTAGTTATTTACAATGATGTTAGGCTGTGATTGAAACCTGGAGAATGAGTAAAAGGAAGTAAACGAAGGGAAAACAGATACCTGTAAAGTTTTGGTTTACAATATCAGCTATCCTCCTCATCTTCGTCGTAGTCGGAGTAGTTATTATCACTAAAGTGCTCATATATTTGATATTCTCCATCACTAGCGTCTGCATCTTGTATTGCATCAGCACCGACTGCAGCAGATGGAAAGCTCCCAAAAAGCTCTTGCAAATATGTCCTTGAGTTGTTTTCCATATCTAAATCTAAACATAATATAGGAAATCTCAAGCAGACAAGGAGCATCCAGATAGGGGCAACCATGCATGCATTGGCAAGCTGAGATAGTTTGTAAAAAGAATAAAACTGAAGGCCTAAAATACTATTAAAAGTCATATACGCTTAATCAGAAATGAGGGTTCACCTCCTTTGTTGAAAAGGTTGTATATACTGTACCAAGTTGGAATTTGTTGAAGACATTTCTAGCACCGTTACAAGAGGCTGGGATCAGTCTGTGTAGTTGCAGAAGTTTGGCTTAACAGATTGGCAATCACTTTTTCATTTTAGAGTATCACTACACATAATAACCAACTTTAACATAAAGAGCCTAATTGACATCATATGGGTTTACTCTGAAGACCAAAGGCAAGGCAATAACCTAATGCTAGCTCACTGTAGCAAAAAGAAACAGCGGTTTCAGGTAACAAGTTTCTTTTCTTGGGCTTATTATCAATTTCAGTAAGCTAGACTGTTCTTTGTATTGGTTGGCAGCCTGAACTAACCTGTATAATATGAAAAAGTGATTGCAAAAATTTAAACCTACAGTAATGCACACTTAATAAACTTGATACACCAAGATACATGCTTTGAAGCAAAGCAGACTGAATGATTTGGATACATGTATCAGGTTGCAGATGGATCTCATCATCCTCACCACCCTAGAGATGAAAAAAAAATTCATCAAGAAAGATCCTTTTGGTTTATTTTCCTCGGAAAAAAAAGGGGAGGGGAAGGGAAACGCGTGAATTTTTTTATTTTAAAGAAAACAGTATTATCATATTATTTTCTGCTGAGTAATGACAAGTATGTCAAAACTAAAACAAGGAGCAAACAAAAGATTTACCAGATTAAGTGTCTCATAAACATCCAATTCCTCTTCATCATCAGCTTCAATTTCATCTTCCTCATGATCAGAACTTTTAGCCCTCTCTTTCTCTTCATCACCTATAAGCTCCACATGTTAGTATATTGAAACTTAGATGATTGGTCTAAACCAGCAAGTAGAACCAGTGTGATATGAAGTATCGATGTAGCACAGTCTAAATTAGCTGAAAGGTCACAAGGTTCTAATAAGAAGATCGAAAATCCTATGTGTAAGTAGTAAAGACAATTGGCCAGGGAGAAATCATTTAAATGTGGAATATCGGAAATTCCAGCAAGAGAGGAGGATTCAAGAAAAAGAAGCATGCATCATGAATGGATTGTTATATAAATATATGTAAATCACATTCAATAATAGTAATAATAATTTCAAATCATTTCATAGATTAAGTATGTTAGATTATCAGTAATATCGGTGACTGCAGCTCGAAAAGTAGGCCAGTTAAACGAACCCACTAAATATAAAATTAATTAAGAGATTAATAAAAGATGAGACTTGAGAAACTTAAAAAGAAGGCTGCTTATTAGAACCTTTATTGGCTTGCTGGTGCTCATCTTGATTGGGGTTGATAACATCCTTGTAAATGCATGTCCTCTTTAACTTCTCAAATTCATCAGAGTAAGATTTTAGTATGCTTTCTGCACCAGCTTTGGGATATACTGACAAGTACCTCACAGCCACACGAAGTCTCAGGCAATCAAGCACACTCTCCGAGAACCATCCTGTTTTAGACTGCAAAGTATTTAACATCAAATTAAGCCTCAACTACTTCAGTCTAAAACTGCAAAATTAGGTAAGTATGGGAAGGATATCACCCTAAAAAACAAATTCAAATAACCTAAGACCCCTATACCTTCATTCTACAGACATCCCTCCCGAAGGAAAAAGTAAAGGAAAAGGGAAGGGGAAAAATATCAAGGGATGTGATCAGAGATAAATTAACCCATGCATGTGGACAATACTCAGATAATACACTCACATTGCATGTTGCTAGCTTTGGAGGCTTTCTTATCTCTTGTTGAATGTATTCATCATCAAGTTCAAATAGTTGTAAAAACGTCTGGCATTTGTAAGGAAATACTCGAAATGAACATAAATCTTCCCACTTATGCTTCAATCTGTCATAAAAATGTGCAAGAGATTATTTTCAAACAAACTGTTAAAAGTCAGCACAGGTATTCTGGATGGGATGGACTGAATGTTACGTGACTCATGTCAGGGTTAGGTATTCAATTCAATGAGTAATAAGCATACAGCTTTCTTTGATTACAGTTGATTGTCTTATAATTTATGGCCAACAAATTCTTTAATATTCTAGACCTAGCAGGAGTCAACAAAGCCATATTGCTGCCACATGCTCAGCTCTCAACATGTCTAAAGAATAGTAAAATAGAACAGTATCAACTTACTTATTAGCTGTGCTAGCATCGGCATAGCTCCTCAAAGGTTCAGGTACACGAAATTCAGTTCTCTGATATCTGGTAAAGCACCATGCACAAGTAAGCATCCTACAAATGACTCAGGAAGCCATTAAAGTATGTCATATATTTGAAGCAGGAGAATATTGTCACAATTAATCTTACATGCGAGAATCAGGATCTTTGCGAGGATCATATCCTTTTCTAATCCAAAATCTCAGAAATGGACCATTTGAAAAGTAGTAAGCAACCCCAAGTAGAAGCCTGAAAGGACAGAAAGATAAGATTCATCAAATACAATTCAACCCGTCCAAGAATTTGTTAATAAATAGGAGGTCAAGTTTTCAGGAAAGACCTTTTAAGCATCAAATGGCTAAATTTAAGACCTTTATCAAGCAAGCGCTCAGTAACAGATTCCTTGGGCCATATAGGGCGTTCATCAAAGAGCTTAGACACAGTCATCTGCCACTCCCACTGATCTGAACCTCGGGTTATAAGTTCCTCCCAATTTACTTTCTTAGGAATCTGTAAGAATGCTAAGTCTAACAGAAAGATGGAGAATAAAAATCTGTAGAGCATCCATGTTAAAAATTGACTAAATCCAGCATAAAAGTAAAATGCAATTTGGAGGATATCTTTAATGCTGAAATCAATGGCAATGCCTGGCTCTAGATCAACCTGCATGAAAGGAAATCAAATCACCAGTTCAAACATCTCTCAACCTCACTAAGATAAACTATACTTAAATGAGAGGAGGATATTTACAGCTGCAAAGGATGCATTCATGTTCTTCTAAGGATATAGAATAACAATAAACTTGACAAGTAGCATTATGGAAACGAAAGACAAAAGAATTGAAGTCCACCACAAACTTAGATATATATATATATTTTTTTTTTTGAAAAAGAAGAAGATTCATTTGTTCTATAAAGTTCAGTATCAGCCAAAATCTAGCCCAGTTTCTCATACAATAAGAAAGGGAAACTGTCATAAATTTTTGATTGGGTATATGCATGTAAAAGTGTGAAGATTTGGTATGTAACCAAAAACGAAGGAAAAAAATATAAAAATGGAGAATTTGATATGTTCTCAGTCAAACAACCCACGGACACCTATCTGCCGACTGCCTATGATACAGCTAAAAATACACTGCGCTGTCCATTTTCACTCCAGCAGATTAATTACTTCAAATGTTTTAAGCTCTAGTGGATTCATTATACATACAGGTATGTTATTATGCAAACACAAAATATAGGCACTGAGATGGTTGGACATGCGTATCTGCATTCGTGTGCTCTGAAGGCCAGCAGGTATTGCATGTATATATTGTTCAGAATAAATTGCAGAAAATGGAGGTCAACTAGGGAGCAAGGATTCAGTAAATACCTCAGCAGTGTTTTGTACAACTCCCTCTTGTTTCTTTTTGGAACTTAAGATGGTCGATGGTCTTAACCTGAAATCATCAAAACTTTCAAGTCAAAATTTCCAAATAACCTAAAATCAGAGAGCTCAAAATTAAAAACATTATCAAAGAGTAGTTTTGCACTATAACCATAAGTATACCTCTTACACTAGGGTCACCTTAACTTCTTGATTACAACCAGTACTCGTGATTGGCACATATACAAGTACAAACTATGGTTACTTTAATATAACCATCAGCACAATTAAGTTTCTTAATTGTTTTCAAAAAGTATTATCTATGAGCAATCAGTGTATCTATTTAGTAGAAATATGATTAATTGTTCATTTCAGTCTTTTTACAGAAATAATTTTTCAAGAAACTTATAAATGAATACATAGCCTTATTAATGTAAAAACACCTTATTTGGTGAAGAATCTCCCTTAAAGAAAGAAAGAAAGGAAACACACACACATAGCATGAAGAAATTAAAATGCAAGGGTTCTCTTACACTATGTTCTCCGGCATATCCTTAGGTGAAAAGAGTGGGGGCAATAGCATCATCACATCCTCCTGATCCACATCCATGAACCCACCTCTTTCTGTCAAACAAATAACAAAAATCTTTTAAACAGAACTTAATTTCATGTTGAAGCTACAACCATAAAGACCTCACCAAAAGGTGGCTCCTCTGCTTCCGCCCAATTTCTCTTTCTTCTCCTAGCAGCTTCCGCATGAACAGGAAGAACATGCTGATAATCAGCCATTCCTTCACCAGAAAGGGAAAATTCAGAGCAAGCGCAAATCACCCTAACCTCCAATTTCTAAACTAATAATAAGCCTTACATTGTTCTTAAAGAAAATACAGAATTCTAACCATCAAAATGATAAGCCTCTGACACGCGAGAAACTATATCAGCACAAAGGTCAGTTTGTCCTTGTCCCGGCCCCGGCTCTTCAACTTGAGATTGATGTTCCGGATTCTCGGAATTAGTTGCTCCTGATGTTGAACACTCCTGTACTTTACTAGAAGCTTCGGCACTTTGGCCATTGGAAGACTTCTTTTTAGATATTTTTAGTAGCAAATTATTACAGGGGCGAAGCTCCCCAAATGTCGGATGAGAGTACGGATCTTCTGGTCGGAAATAGAGCTCTAATTTGTTGGACTTTGAGCTACGAGTCTGTAAAAATACAATGCAATTTGCCGAGGCAAAAAAATCAATAAATTCATATGAAAAAAAAAAACCCACTAGAATTAAGTATCGCAGAAGTTGAAGCAATTTTTGTTTTTTGTTTTTTCATTTTTCATGGGTAATAATAATTGAAATTTTGATTATGAAAAAAAATGTAAGTATAAAAATTTACCTTGAGAATACCTTCGCTTCCTCCAAGAGTCTCGATGGCGCGAGCAGTCGTCTTAGGATAGCCCGGGAAGTGCACGGCAAACGACTCCTCGTCCGGCAACGTGCCTGAGACTCTGCCCTCTTTTATCACTCCCATTAAACCCGTGAGAGGTTTTAGCTTTTTTTGTTTTTAATTTAACTTTTTGCTTTAACCGGAGGGCAGAGTCACAAAAAAATAAGGCGGTTTATTCACAAAATAATAACAATCCAACAAGAATAAACCAAATTACTTACCTAAGAAAAAGGATTTAATATTACTAATTTATATTTAAATAAAAATGGTTTTAGTACCTTTTTTCGAGCAAATGCACAAACACTTGGTCTGCATCAACAAAACCACCGAATTCCAGATTATGCTGCCAAATGAAAATACACAGTAAGATTAATAAAAGATTTGATAATTGATAGTAGTTGCTTCATTTTCTTGCTGCTTAATCAGATTTTAGGAAATAAAAGTTCAAATCACTCAAAGGGAAGTCGAGTCAATAAGACTTAAGAATATATACTTTAATTTAATCACAAAAGATTTGCCACAAAATAATCGATCCAAAAGTTAAACTGACTGTGTTATAATTGGCTCAAATAATCAAATGTCTAAATTTGCATTATAGCAGGCAAGAAAATGAAATTTACCGTTAGGTTGGCGCCATGTCTCCCTTAACGTCTTTTCGACTGCGAGTGCTAATCCCATAGTCCGGTGGGTTGCTTCCGTTTCGTACAACTGTAATAATTACACGACATTATTCCTCAATATATGACGTGGCAACTTCTAGTTGGTCTTATCCGAGATCATGCCATGGACCTTACCTCAGTGGATCATCAAAGAAAGTAAATAATCAACACTATTGACTGGGTCAACAGTCTTTGTTTATAATAGAGAAGAAGGAACACTGGTCTCAGAATGAGACATTAAGGAAAAAAATTGTGAAGGCCTAGAGGAAAAAACTTTTTTTTGTTTTATCAAGAGAAGCTCTCCAAAGTCCAAAGCCATATTTTCGCGCTGCAAGCATTTTCCCGGAAAATTCGAGTTGTTCGTCGCCAGAAAAAACATTACCAAAAGCAAGAGATCCGTTGACTGATAATAAGCCAGGTCAGCTACTGCTATTTTCTCTGTTTCTCTGCTTATGATCACTGTAATCTTAATGACTTGAGAAAGAGGCTGTTTTTGTTGTTGTAGTAGCATGTTTGGTTGCTGAGAAAAACACTACCAAAGAGAAAAACAAGATTAACTGGTTCTATTTCAAGTTTTAGGATATTTATGATTTTTAGCTATTGCTAATGAAGGGAAATAACTGCTTTAATAAATGGATAAAAGCCTGACAATTCTATTTGATTCTGCTTCACTGTAGTTTTTCATTTCTGTAGAAAAATTCATCCATATTGACAATTGGTTTTGATTCCCCTGTTTGGGTTCTTTACAGATTGATTGATACTATTCAGAAATTGAATTAAGTGCTGCTGTTTTGTCTGAAATAAATTGAATTGCAGTGGCTGCCTCTGGTCTTGGTCTTGGCAGTGGCATATGACCTAAATTTTACCATTTTGGGGGTCTCAAATGTGGATCAATCATCATGAGGATTGAGGATCTTCTTCTATAATTTGTTGTTTTCTAGTTTTGGCATCTGATTTTAATGTTCAAAGATGGCAAAAGGCATAACAATAACTACATCTCTGGTTTCACTACACGAGTTGTTCTCTCAGACCATAGTTTCCATATTTGATTGCATTCATGCTTCCAAGGGTGTTGTTACTCAGGTGGACCATTTTGAGAAATTCTCAAATTACATAGAGAAGATCACATCTATCTTAAAAGAGTTGTCAAATTCAAATTTAAACAATTCAGAGAGTCTAAGGAATGCTTTGGATATTCTGAACCTGGAGGTTAAAGTTGTGAAGCAGCTAGCTCTTGAGTGTGGGACAAGGAACAAGATTTATCTCTTGGTCAGTTGCAGGAAAATCTTGAAGCAGTTAGAGAACAGCACAAAAGAGATTTGTCAAGCACTAGGTCTCATCCCCCTGGCCTCTCTGGATGGTCCATTGAGAATTAGTAATAAGATCAATAGGTTACGCAAGGATATGCTGGCGGCTGAGTACAGTCCAGGCATGGTGGAAAGTGAAATTTTGGACAGGATTGAGTCTGGTCTAAAGGATACTAATGTTGACAGATGTTCTGCAAATGGCTTGCTTGTTTCTATAGCTGAGGCAGTTGGAGTTCCAAATGAGCCATTGGCGCTAAGAAAGGTGTTCGACGAATTCAAGAGTGAAATAGAAGATTCGAAACGAGGATTAGACACGGCTGAAGCTAGAAGAATGGAACAGATTGTTGTGTTGCTTGAAAAGGCTGATGCCACAACATCCTATGAGGAAAAAGCAAAGAGGTATCTAAATGAGAGGAATTCTCTTCCTAGGCAACCACTGGATCCTCTTCAGTCATTTTATTGCCCAATCACTATGGATATCATGGTTGACCCAGTGGAGATTTCCTCCGGTAGGACATTCGAGAGAAGTGCTGTTGAGAGGTGGTTTGCCGATGGAAACAAGCAGTGTCCATCCACCTCGATTCCCTTGGAGAATTTGGTTTTACAGCCTAATAAAACTCTTCGGCAATCAATTGAAGAATGGAAAGAAAGGAACAAGATGATCACTATTGTTTCCCTCAAACGTAAACTTCAGTCAAATGAAGAGCAAGAAGTTCTCCAATCTCTCTGCGAGCTGCATGATCTATGTGTAGAACGAGAGCTGCACCGAGAATGGGTGATTTTTGAGGAGTATATACCAATTCTCATTGAACTTCTCAGCGCAAAAAATAAAGAAATAAGAACACAGACTCTTGCCATTCTCTGCATTCTTGCAGAAGATAGTCATGATAACAAGGTACTTCTAAGTTTTCTTTCTTTCATTTTGACAAGGCTACTAACTCTAGTTAATCTATGCAGAAACAACATAATGTTTATGGAACTGCTTTTTGCTTAGAAAATGACCTCAAATTTGGATCCTTTTACACTATTTTTGTGACCAAACATAAAGACAAGCAATTTAATGAACAATACTCATGTTTTTCCAAACTGGTTTTCTTACCTTTACAGGAAAGAATTGCAAAAGTAGATCAGGCACTTGAATCCATTGTCCGGTCACTTGCCCGCCAAATAAAGGAAAGCAAGTTAGCATTACAGTTATTACTGCAACTCTCAAGAAGCAGCACAGTGCGAGAAGTCATTGGAGCCATTCAGGGCTGTATATTTCTTGTGGTTACTATGCTAAACAATGATGATGCTCAAGCTTCTGAGAACTCGCGAGAGCTTTTGGATAATCTTTCTTTCCTTCACCAGAATGTTATAGAGATGGCCAAGGCTAACTTTTTCAAACCTTTGTTGCATCTTCTTTGTTCAGGTAAATATTCCACGATAGTTCCTCGTCCTCATCTCACTTTTACTTAGTGACATATGTTCTTCAACTTGCAACAGTGGCTAGAATTTGTAAGTCAGAATCACTTAAGACCACTCTGTTGATGCAGGACCCGATGATGTTAGACAGATTATGGCTAAGACATTGTCAGAACTTGAGTTGACTGAACATCATAAATTATCTCTGTTTAAAGATGGGGCACTAGGACCTCTTCTTCGGTTACTCTCTCATAATAATCTTGAGATGAAAACTGTAGCAGTTAGAGCCCTTCAAAACCTGTCAAATTTGCCCCAAAATGGCCTGCAGATGATTAAAGAAGGTGCAGTTGGACCATTATTTGAAATTCTCTATCGCCATAGCTTGTCATTGCCAAGTTTGCGTGAACAGGTAGCAGTTGTAATTATGCACCTTGCCAAATCAACTAATAGCCAAGAAGCTGATCGCGAGCAAATCTCATTGCTCAAATCTGATGAAGATATCTTCAAACTATTTTCTTTGATTTCCTTGACGGGACCTGACATTCAAAGAAACATTCTCCAAGCTTTTTGTGCAATGTGCCAATCTTCTTCGGGTCCAGATATCAGAGCTAAGTTGAGACAGGTATGCATGTTTCTCAGCAGTTCCAATACCTCAAATGAAACATCCTTATGCATAATTGGTTAACTAATTAAGGAAAGCATTCTTAGGAAATAGATGTGCTTATATTTGGCATTTTTAGACTTTTAAGATTGAAAAGTAGTGTCTGTCATTTTTGAGATGCTGTTTAGTTTATCCTGAGCCCTCTTCTGTTTTTCCTTTCCCTAAAGGAAACAAGAATTTATTGCTAAAAATGTCATTATTCTTATGTTTGTTTGATTAACAGCTCTCTGCTGTCCAAGTTTTGGTTCAATTATGTGAGGCAGACAACCGAACGGTTAGAGCAAGTGCAGTGAAGCTGTTCTGTTGCCTGACAGTTGATGGTGATGACATCACTTTTCAGGAGCATGTTAATCAAAGATGTATTGATACATTGCTCAGGATCATAAAATCTTCAACTGATGAAAAAGAAACGGCATCCGCCATGGGAATTATCTCCAATCTTCCAAAGGATATTCAGATAACTCAGTGGCTTCTAGATTCTGGGGCACTGGACATAATCTTTGCTTCTCTGACTGATGGAAATAGAAATGCGCCGCATAAGAAGCAGGAAATAGAGAGTGCTGTTAGAGCTCTATGTCGTTTCACCATTTCAGAAAATAGGGAATGGCAGAAAAAAGTAGCTGAAGCAGGCTTTATTCCAGTGTTGGTACAGTTACTAGTTTCCGGTACTTCCTTGACAAAACAAAATGCAGCTATCTCGCTTAAACAGTTCTCAGAAAGTTCCAGTGCCTTGAGCCGGCAAGTGAAGAAGTCAAGTCCTTTTATTTGCTGCTTAGCTGCAACAGAAACTGGCTGTGCAGTACACCAGGGAATTTGCACAGTGGAATCTTCCTTCTGCATTTTAGAGGCTAATGCAGTTGAGCCCCTAGTTAGAATTCTTGGGGAGGGGGATTTCGGGGCCTGTGAAGCGTCTTTAGACGCAATCTTGACCTTGATTAGTGATGAAAGATTGCAAAATGGTTGCAAAGTGCTGGACAAATTAAATGCCATATCTCCAATTATAAGGTTACTGAGTTCAACTTCTACGATATTGCAGGAGAAGACACTTAAGGCCTTAGAAAGGATATTTCGGCTAGTTGAGATGAAGCAAAAATATGCAACTTTGGCCCAAATGCCATTAGTTGACATTACTCAAAGGGGTAGTGGTGGAATGAGATCCCTGGCTGCTAAAGTACTGGCTCAATTGAATGTTCTAGGTGAACAGTCTTCATATTTCTAAATCAGAAATAAATATTCTTCAAATGTAATTTCATTCTCTTGGGGATAATTTTGAATTTGTTAGTTCATTGTTTGATATTATAAATGTTTCCAGAAATAAACATTCTTCAATGTAATTTTTTTCCTGTTACCAAAAAGCTTATTGAATTCAAATTCAGGGAAGGAAGGAGAAAGGGGAAAAAAAAAACAATGCTAAGTTCTGTTTATATATTCCAAAAAGACAAAAACTGGTAAAACTATTTAACTAGGCCAACACAACACAACAAAACATAACAATCTTCTCTTTCTTGTAACTTGAGGATTTCATCCTTGCATTCTGCAACAACAAGAGTGAATGAAGTAGAACACAAACCTCAAAAACCCTACACCTACAAACGAG
The DNA here is from genome assembly GCA_001974825.2 of Corchorus olitorius. Lineage (NCBI taxonomy): Eukaryota > Viridiplantae > Streptophyta > Magnoliopsida > Malvales > Malvaceae > Corchorus > Corchorus olitorius. Next base: position 78,816 of record AWUE01016255.1, on the reverse strand, counting down.
TCGAAAACACAAATGTGATTCTCAACAATTGAACATGCTGCTAGAAAACACCAGGATGAACAAAACAGAACAAAAAGTGCAGTGCTGCACTGCACATTGCAAATACTACCTCTTAAATCTTCTCAACTGTTATGTTATGGCCAAAATACGTCATCACATTGTCGGGAATATCCAATGAGTAGTCAGAAACTTTCAAATTCTCCAATCTAACAAATGGAGATGCTTCATCTTCTAATACAGCCGGGTGCTCCATTATTCATCACGATATACATGTCAATTCCAATATTACAATAATTAAGGAAAAAAAGAACAGAGAAAAGAAAAAGAAAAAGAAAAAGAAAATATACCTGAATGATTTTGGAGTTGAGCACTAGAGAGTGGGCATAATAAAGCCCCCGAATCAATCCCAAAACCAAATTTATTCTTGCTAAAGATAAAAAAATATATCGGCGGCTTCCAAGAGAGGAAAGTCAAGATGGGAGAATTTCAAGATGGTATAGCTTTTAAATCTAAAAAAACGGAGTTTAGGGGCAACAATCTCAATCTGAATCTCAAACCTAGAATTATTATCATCAAAGCTGCTTTGTATGGTCAAGCTATCAAGTAGAGGTCCGGTAATTTTAAAAATGCTGAAGCGGCCAAACTGATCACAGCGTTTACTATAACATAATTGCAAACTCTTGAGATTAACAAGTCCTAAAAAAGGGTCGATCGAAGTGGAATTATGGTGAGAGCCGAAAGTACAATTAGAGAGACATAGAGTGGTCAAGCTGGGAAGAGTGCAATACTGTAATTGATGAGAATCATGTAAGCAATTCAGCTCTAGAGCTTTCAAGGACCGACAATTATTGAGGAAAGGGGATAATAGTTTGAAGGATGAATGAACTAAGGCAAGGCTAAGTTGCTGCACATTATGGGAGACGACATAGTTGATTACTCGAGTGATGAACGAGTTGTCGTTGCCGTTCTTACCGTACTTGAAAGTGAATTTGGTAACATCAGAGAGATTGTCGCGCCTGGACAAGATATCAAGCACAAATATATTGAACCGTGATCTGTATCTGTAGTTGAACAATGGAGTGAAGAATCCAAATATGTCGAACACGAGGTTTGGACAAGAAGCCCACAAGAAGTTCCATCTTTTGGACAGAACACTGGTTTGAACGCAAGACTTGGTGTCCGGTAAGAAGGAAAGGATGTGAAGTAGAATATCGTTTGGCAGATGGCTCAATCTATCCTTATTATTCTCTACTTCTCCATCATCCTTCTTCTCCTTACTTTCTACCATTGTCAAACAGAGAACACCGTGGAGGCGAGGCGGAGAGAAAAACAACTTTCTTTTTCCCTTTTAACCTTATTTTCCTAGATCCCTTAACTTTTTTATGTTTGATGAAAAAAAAAGGTGTATGAAAAAAAGTAGTATATAAGAAATTAATGGATCTTGAGTTTGAGCCCAACTCCGTAAAGAAATTCAATATATAGTCCAAATCTAAGGAGGATTCAAATACTCAATTGGGTTGGAAACGCAAGTCATTGGAGAGTTTTTTTTTTTTTCTCTTCTTCTTCAAGTAACCACACTATGCTAACTAATTCGAAGAGAAAGAGGAAAAATCAATGCTAATTAAGTTCTGCAAATATGAATTCTAAGCATTTGGCATTATCTATCTATTCCAAAAACATAAACAAGACAGAATTAATTGAATTTGCTTGAAAACTATGTTGAGTGGAAATCTTAATGAGAGTCCAAAACACCAACTCATAATCCATCAACTCATTCTTTTAGTAAATTCAAGGAAAAGTACAAGTATAGATCAAGAAAGAACAATAGCTTTAACAAATAGGAATATATACAATATATAGGAAGAACAAAAAAGATAAAACTAGTGTGTAAGTGTACCTCTTCAATTAATTAACCTTATTCCAAGCATTCCAGGAGAGTAGTAACTAACAAAACCAAAAGGGTGTGGGAGCAAGGCAAGGATAAATAAACTATGACAAGACACAGAGAACTGAAACAGGGAACTAAACTTGATTCAAAGTTACATTATTAGTTAAGTGGAAATCACTGAGAGTCCAAGGCACCAACCCATCATCTATTTATCCATCATGAGTGTTTACACTCAATTGTAGATAATTAGAAGTTAGAAACAACACCAAAGATAATTTATATGCTGCAAGTACCAAGATTAAAGAAGAAAAATTACTAATAAAGTAGAGTTAGAGAGCACTACACACTGCAAATACCTCTAAAATCTTCTCAACTTTTATGTTTTCGCCAAAATACTTGATCACATCATGAGGTATATTGAATGAGCTAGAATGGCATTTCACTTTCAAAGTCTTTAATCTGACAAATGGAGATGCTTGATCTTCTAAAACACCAGGACACTTCATCAAGCCCTAAATTATCAGCATTGTTATTCTTTAGAGACATGTCAATTCCACTATAAAATCCAGAGGAAAAAAAAAGAATGATAATGTACCTTGATGATTTTGGAGGAAAGCACAAGAGACTGTGCATTGCAAAGCCCGCGAAACATATCCATCAAGTTCAAACGCCATTTAACCCTTGCCTCCTTTCCGGATGGAAATGAGAAACACATATCTGCGACTTCTAAGAGTGGAAAGTCGAGACCGAAGAATTGGACACCATCATAGGTATCTTCTTTAAGACTAAAAGAACGGAGTTTTGGGGAAACAATCTCAACCTTGGCATTGTTATGGCGGTTTAATATGGTCAAGTTATCAAGTAGAGGTCCGGTAATTTTAAAATTTCTGAAGTGACAATAACATAATTGCAAGCTCTTGAGATTAACGAACCTAACAAAAGGGTCGAATAAAGCGGAATCAAGCGGAGACGACCCAAATTCACAATAGGTCAGAGATAAAGTGGTCAAGCTGGGAAGAGTGCAATACTCTAATTGATGAGAATCCCGGAAGTGTTCCAACTCTAGAGCTTTCAAGGACCGACAGTTATGGAGGAAAGGGGATAAGAATTCAAAGGATGAATAAATTAAGCAAACAGTAAGATGGCGCACATTGTGGGAGACGGCATAGTTGATTACTCTAGTGATGAATGAGTTGTCGTGCCGATGGTACTTGAAAGTGAATTTGGTGACATCAGAGAGATTGTCGCGCCTGGACAAGACACTAAGCACAAATTTCTTGAACCGTGGATTGAACAATTCAAATCTGTCGAAGACGAGGTGTGGACCAGAAGCCCACAAGCAATTCCATCTTTTGGACAGAACACTGGTTCGAACGCGAAACTTGGTGTTCGGTAAGAAGGAAAGGATGTGAAATAGAATATCGTTTGGCAGATGGCTCAATCTATCCTTATTATTCTCTACTTCTTCATGACCCTTCTTCTCCTTACTTTCTGCCATTGTCAAACAGAGAACACCGTCGAGGCGAGGCGGAGAGTATAAAGGAAATTAATGGATCTTGAGTTTGAGCCCAACTCCTTAAAGAAATTGGACATATAGTCCAAATCTGTGGAGGATTCAAGCCCATTGGGTTGGGAACGCAAGTCATCGAAGGTTTCTTTTTTTTTTTCTTCCCCCAAGTAAACCATATTATCATGCTAACTAATTCGAGGAGAAAGAAGGAAAAAACAATGCTAATTTAGTTCTGCAAATATGAACTCTAAGCATTTGGCATTATCTATCTATTCCAAAAAGATAAACGTAAACAGCTTAAATGTCACTTTGCACAATATCAATATCTAACCTGAGCTATTGGGTATCAATTTGAGACAAGCAAACAGATTTAAATAGGGACTTTTTATTTCTTTAACAGCTAATTAAGTTTTGATTAATTAAACTTATTCCAAGCCACCTCAAGACTACCAAAATAAGGTCAGAGCAAGTAAGGATAAACTATGAGAGAGATTTATCCCACGATCCTGCTCAAACAATGTTAACTCAAAAATATAAAAAAAAAAAAAATACCGGGCTCATTATTATTAAGAATCCTAATCAATCACATCTTACTCTGTCTAATTCGGAGTCACATTGGACACTCAGGCGTTGGACCCCAAATGGAACCCCTCCTTGTAGTAGTTGGCAAAAAAAGTCTTTGATTTGTTTTTGCCTAATTAATTACAAATCCAGTAGTCACTTTAACCTCTAACTAATGTGGAATCAAGTAGGACTTAAAATGAGAAAAACTTCTCCAAGCCCTAGTTCCTTGTAATAGTTGGCAAATAAATCCTTTGATCTATTTACAAAGCTAAAGACTGGACATAATCGTTTGTTTTTTTACCTAAATAACTTTCTACTTAAACAATAGCACCTTATGATCTAAAATATCCCAGAAACAAAATACAGACAAGGAACCATTTACAATTGCAGGAGATAAATAAGACTGAGACAGGAACTCAGTCAGTAGTTCCACAATGAACTACAATGTTAGGTAACAGGGCAACCATCAGCAATAACCCCTTTTGCAGTTGGACAAGTAGCCAGAGGACAGCCTTCTCCATTATTTCCCCACCATTCCAGATTAATTTTATTTGATTGCAGAGTAAGGAACAACAAGATTGTCATGAAGGCAGTTCCAGCATCAAGACCTCCTGAAAGGACATAATTGTAGCGCTTCCACCATTCCGGTCGGTATCTGAAAAGAACAAATCCAGAAAGGAAGCCAACAATAAGCCAACTTGTGAAGTTTACTGCTGTGGCTGGAGGCATCATGGCGGTTGCACCTAAGAGGACAGGCATGTGGATATGACGAATCCATTTCCTATTTGGAAATGCCTTATGTGCTAGCCATACTAGGAAAGGAGCTACGGCTCCCCCTAGGAAGAACCAGTTGACATTTCCATATTCACCGTCAGATCCAAATATTCTACGAGGTCCAACAAGCCCCCATATAACAGAGGCATCGAAGAAAACGCGGTCCATTGGGCAAGTCCATGGACTGTCATGTGGCAATAAGGCTTTATCACAAAGATGGGGAATCTCTTCCATAAGCCACCATGCAGTTACGGTGTAAACAACAACGGCCACAAGTGTTCCCACCACCTGCAATGCAGAACTTGTTAGGTCTCAATGCTATAAATTTACACTTTGGAGTCATGTCATTGAAGAGTGCCATGAATTTGGGATTGCAGTCTGCAGAGCGCAGACAGATATCTTACCTGGGCCATGAACATTGATCGAGGTGGAATCTTCATGTAATGGCCAAGCTTGAAGTCTTGAATGAAGGTTAGAGCTTGAGTCATGCTGATGTATCCATACACTTTGAAGCACATATTAGCAACAGGGCGCTCTGGGTACATATACCCAATCACATATTCTGTAATAATGTTCAAACCCGGTGCCTAGGAAATGCAAAAACTCAATAATTTAGTAACCATAGAAATATAACATATCAAGGCAGACAAATAGCTTTGTACAGTCATTCTAATCTAACAGACAAAATCAAAATTGGAACTTTTCTTTTACCTGATTTGTGGTAGCAGCAATAATGCCAATAGGAAGGGTGAAGAAAAATGCAATAGCACAAGCTAGCAATACACCCCACCAAGGCAATTGAAGGGACTCATTATAGTGCTCACAAGTGAATAATACAAGAGCAATATTGAAGACGAGGATCACAACAAACCACCATGTAGGAACAGATTTGTACTTCTGCATAAGCTTTGTATGAATATCCATCTTTCTATTACCTCTAAAAGCACTTTTGGTTTGTCTCCATAGGTCTCTGCATTTAACAGTGGAAAATTAGAGAATTATGATATCTGACATTTATATATAACAATACAATCAACCAAAACTTTCAAAGTCATATTACTCTGAGCCTCTGATAGTACGGCTTACCTTCCATCAAACAATAGGACGTGGAAAATTGTAGCTGTTAGAGTAGCAAAACCAAGGCCATAAGTCATAGCAAAGAAAGTGCTGAGATGTACTCGCCCATTCTGTGCATAGGCGTTCTTGTCTAGATGAAACATGGGATTAACAATGCTCAAAATGTCATATGATTCACCATTTGCCTTGAAAAGATCGTTAGAATAAATGGGGAAGTTCTTGGCTTTGTAGACATTAAACCAATAAGACAATGGTGTCATGACATACATTACGAGGAAGAAACCAACAGCAATATTGGCAGTTGCAAACCATGGACTGGCAAGGGGACTCCCCAGGTATGAGGAAATTGTAGCCCAATCTATGCCAATGGAAGCGATTCCAAGGCCATTCAAGCCTGAGCCCAGTTGTTGGACCAAAACAGACTTGGGAGCCAACCAGCAAACCCAAGATAAAGATGTCAATGTGGTGAAAATATAGCCAGGAAAGACATAGTATGCAAAACTGCAGACCAGGACTAGCAGAAAGAACTGGTTAAGAGTAGTTCCTCCTTTTGGTCTTTTCTCTTTCTCATGTAGAGCCCTGCAGTCATAGTGGTAGTTTCAATAAGAAAGAACATATAAGGTAGTGATCCACAGAGCATATACTACATGAAAATGAGTACCTGAACAATGAGACCATGACCAGGTTACTTGGCCACCACATCTCCCCTGGCTCAACCAGATATTTCCGGAAAATCCCAGCCCAACCAAATCCCAAAACCTATAATTAAGCAAGAACAGAAACTTCATAATATCAAAAGCCACGCAAGTCATAAGTTTCCCAATTTATCCAAAGTTTAACTAGAGAACTATAATATGTATAAAGCTAATAATAGCAAACTCCCCCAGTATCAAAATGGTATATATATCAATTCAAAATTTCTGCCATAAACAAATCCTTAAAATACTTCTGATTCTTAAATATATGTTACATGCTTGAAACAGAATATCTACTAAAAGGATTCACCCGAAAAAAATCAGAATAAAGTGTATAAGTGAGCAATGAATTCCTTATGTGAAGGAAATGGTCTAATAAATCTTTACCAGCGTCCAAGCAAATGAATATATACAATAACTCATCATAACAAGGAGAAGAAGTCAATAAGATAAAAAAAAAAAAAAAAAAAAAAAAAAAAAAAAACTTGTAATTAAAGGGAAAAGAAGAAAAAACCTGAGTTGTAGTCATAACAAGGAGGGCTGGGACAAATGTAAGCTCCCTCTTATAGTAGAGCCTAACTGCACTCAAAATATGAGTAGCATAAACAGTTCCAGCACCAGAGTTGGCAAAAATAGTTATCAGAACATGCTCCTTCATATTGAATGGTCCAGGGTTCATGGAGAACTCCAATCTGGTATCCTTGAAGAACACACGACGAGGCAGCGTTCTGGTCATGAGATGGCCAAGGGGTACAACAGCAATCATGGCAGAAATCGAGGAAATAGTCAGTGGCATCTTTCTGTACCAGAAGAACTGGTTAACAAATGACAGGATAACACAAGCACCAAGACCCAGAACCCATGTCCTGAATGTAACAGCAGGCAAGGTTGGATCATCAGTTTTAGATACTGTTAACTCAACATGTTTAATAGGGCATTCCTCAACAGCCTCCAACTCCATGGCCTGGGTCTCAGAAATCTCCCCCATTCCTTCCTAATTATGAGAAGAACTCTTCTCTTGCCCCCCAGATGTAAAATGCAGAACCAAGAAACTAACTAGATAGGTATAAAAAAAGGAACATGAGCAAGAACAAAAGTATTAGATACTCAAGAGAAGAAAGACAAATGTAGGTAGCGGTTCATCAGGATCTTAAAAAGATTCAGTATGGCAATCTTTGAGTGGTCAAAGCTTTCAACACGCAAAATATCAATATTAAGTGTGGATATAAGGAAAAGAGGGTATCCGAAAACTTAGACTAAATACAGTGATGTAGTTGGGCATTATTTGTTTCACAAAGTGCATTGTTTGCCCCTTTTTAAGTAGGGAACATTGTGCATTGAGCATTAATTAAGGAGTATAATATCACATCACAAAGGAAGGGAATGGATTTGTATTTTTGCCCTTTAGTGGACAAATTGGATTTGTGTGGGAGTAGTCTACTCTCTATTGTATTAGTTTAAGGAGTGGCCAAATTTATCGGTAAAGGGCAAGTTGAGAGTGGGCGGAAAGGTGGGTTGGTTGGTATGAATATGATTAGATTGAAAAAAAATAAAACAAGATAAGATTGGAAAAATGAGAAATGGGAATCTCGTAGAATCTTATCTAATTCTATGGATACGATCCTTCACAACAATAATAACAACTTCAGTAAATCATTCCTTAGTAATCTCTTTTTTGTGTGTGTGGAAATAAACTACTAATTCTGAGTATTTTGTCTTAAGATATCAAAAATTATTTTTGAAAAGAAATAGCTAAAGGAAAGTAAGAATTCTAAGGAGAATAGGAGATATTGAGCAAAGAAGACGTATGAGTAATTGAAAAACTATATATCTATTTGTTTATATGAAAGATACCTATGAAAAAGGCCAAAAGGATGGTCAGGGATTCAGGGTCAGCGAGCCAAGACTTTAATTATACAAAGACAGCCCATAACAGTTCATTCTCCCTTGTCTTCTTCCTTCACCCCATGACCTTTTTTTTGTTTAAAATTATTTTGGATCTACATGCTTTCTTCTTCACTCACCATCAATGCTTAAAACTTTCAACGAAAGGGGAAATTGATGTTGCTTGCTCCCTCCCACAGTCCCACTTGCCATTACCCCACGCCTTTACCCTTCCATTCCACCATAATTGGAAATTTTGGCATTTTTGTCATTTCCAAGCATAACATTACCCTTACGCTCCACCACTATAGTCTATAAGACCCAGAGGAAGAATCAAAGTACGGTCTATTTACGTTTAATTCAAACGAACAAATGAGGATTATTTCTTGGTGTAGTCTTCGGTGCTCCCGTTGTGATGCTCTCACTTTTCAATGTGATGCTCCCATTCAATTCTGACCATTGGATGCAATATTTATTTTCTTGACCGTCGGATACTAAAAGATTTAACCTACTAAACCGGTTTTAAAAACCTTTTGGAATGAATTCGTATGTGATAGTCCTCGTGATAGATTTTTACATCTTTTTTATTCAAACCGTTGATATCAACTACTTTTTTTTACTTGATTTATTATTTTTTTCTCTAACTTTTTTTATTTTTTATTTTTTACGCAGAAAGACAGAAAACGGGGAAGAAAAGAAGAGCCATAATCTTGGGAGAATTGAAGCCTTTTCTTTCACTAATCAAGATTTAACATAATTGTCATGAAATAGTAACATTTTCTACAGCCAAGCAAAACTTCTAAAAAATTTCAGTTTAGCAGATCATAACAAGAACAATTATGAAAACCCAGAAAATTATTAAAATGCAGAGATCACGAGTAAATACAATGTTGACACAGGAAAGCTTGGTATAAGCATGAAGATCATGTTGCCTCATTATTCACCTTTATGAAGCACCGAGGTATCTCCACAAACAATCAACAGAAAGAAACCCTCAGTTAGTGTGAGAGCATTAAATTTCCATATACTACTTCACCTGCAGAGAGCCCACATCAACTGTAATATTAAAGAAACTATCTGTCCCCCAACCCTAAATCTCTCTCTACATACAATCTCCTGCAGTCTAGGATAATCCATCCTGTCACTTAGAAAACATATTCTCATGTCCACTTAACGACATATGAAAGTGAAACGTCCATAGCTGAAATCATGTGAGCAACATTCATGGTGGCCAAAGTTCAACAATGGCTTAACTTGAATACTTATCCTACCTGAAATTGATCCTTTTCTAGCATGACCAGCACAAATAACTCACATGACCCACCAGTAGAGCGAAGAAAAGTGCTAAAAGTTCAAAACAAGGATATAACACAGTTAATTGTTGTTCAGAGGACTAGTACAGATATATGTTGCCACATAATAATATGTTGACAATGACAAAACCAATTTCCAAAATAGATGAACTATCCTTAGACTGAACTAAATTATCAAAAAGATAAGAATAGAGTAGCAATATTAATTCAACACATCCAAACAGCTTAATCTGGAAAATGATGATTATGCTTAACCCATGCTAGCAAGCTTAACTAATGGCAAAAGAACTCAATGACAGTGTCAAAATCCATGCTGAAAATTAGTTAGAACTCTGAATGGCAATGTATTAATACTTTTCTTGAGCTACTAAGTACAGCCTAGCCTAGAGGAAAGAGCATGATCAGTTTGTTGCTGGTGGTAAGAGCAATCACCATCCCCTGCTTAGGAAGCTTTTCTTTAGAAATTACTTAATTCGAGCAGAAGGGTTCTTTTTTTATTTTTATTATTCTTTTATTTTCTTTTCAAACTCATATAGAGTGAGACGGGATTCAAACTGCAGAGAAATTTTGAGAAAAACACACATGAAAAAAAGTATCTTTATGTATGATACCTATTTCCGCTGCATGTCCATCATTAATCACATAATTTTGCAAAAGATGACCTAGTCGCAAACAATGACAAGTTTTGAAGCACTCAGTAAATTGCATATGAAGAAATTTCAAATAATTTAAACCAGATACAGTGCGCTGCTCTCTAGCATAAAAGGAACACTCTCAAATCTCTAGCGTTTTCCGTAGAATTATCGAAAACTACACAATACAAGTTCATCCTAATGAAAGCGACCGTTCGGAGACTGGCGTAATTCTCGAAACCACGAGGCAATCGTATTCGTACCATCCCTCATTTTCTTAACCTCCCAAATTCGAGCAAAGCCTACAGAGAAGTGTCGTTCCAAAATTAAGCGTAATTAATCGTTTTATAAGCAAGGTTCTTACAACACCTGACGGCCATGAATAATAAAAGGTCGAGTGGATAAAGTAAGCATCAATCACCTGCCAATCGCACAATTCAACGCTTTCCACGATGCCCGCCACCTGACCTTGCACCAGGGTAGCGAGCAAATTGCAACCTTAATTTGACCGAGTCACGGTCATGCTCATCGAATTTATAACCTGCAAAATCGAGCTTAACTATTTACACTGCACAATTTACGCGCTTTCAACGAGCGAATAGGGTGTCACGACTCACACGCAAAAAGACGTCAACTATTACCTCATGTTCCAATTTTGTCGAGCATAGGTTTGGTTTCTCAGAATCCTAACACTACAAAAGTTTTATCCAGTATGTATCACCCATATCATTAAATGGCAAAAAAAGTAATTATCACGCTGTGATCTACTACCTAGAGAGAAATGGCAAAACTGGGAAATATTCTGCCTCAAACAGTTTTTTGCCAGCTTAATTTTATGAGGCGGTCTCAACATTGCGAAGGAAATCGGGAAAAGTGGGCATATTCCATATGCTGTTGATTTTAAATTTCGAAACTTAGCCAGGATTGTGACTTTCTATGCAAATGAGGACGGAATGGGGATAACTGATCCAAACAACGTCTAGATGTTAAAACTTGAACTTTCCGATTAATTCCTCCAGCAATTAAGCAGCCATTCTTTGTAAAAAAAGGTTGATACAATCTTCTCAATTTCCACCCCCTATTAATCTGATCACCATAGGCAAGAATTCAAGTTTCTATAAAGCCCACTGGGAGGGGGAAACCCTTGGAAACGGAGGAAAAGGAAAAGGAAGGGAGGAGGCGGAATAAAACAGGGAGTTATGAGACTTTGAATCTCCCAAAGATGTCATTAGGCTGCTTGCTCATGTTCTATCTTTCACTAATGCATGCATTGGTGTTTGGGTGTGTGAGGGCCTTCCTTTGGGGCATGGCAAACAACAACCACAAAAATATGCAAAATACAAGTGATAGAAAGTCTTTGTCATGCTAACCTTGTAAAGCATCCATGGCAGTGGCAGCATGAGCTGGGCTCACAAAATCAACAAAACAAAGTATCAACGGCTCTCCTCCGGGCTGCACAAATCATGAATTATAGAATTATTAATGTACTTAATATTAAGTCAAAACAAAAAATAAATAAATAGACTTACATGTCTTGATTCCTTGCTTACAAGTCTCACTTCCTTGTACCCAACAAATGGGCGGAAGATATCTGTCAACTGAGGTGAAGGAATAAAAGTATAAAAACTATATGGGAAAAAGTCAAAAAATAGAAATGCCAAAGTGAAAATCATAGCCAATGAAAGGATACGAGAAACTTCTCGACGTGTACAGTCAGAAGGCAAACCCTCCACAAAAAGTGTGCTGGATGCATCGGGCGGAAGGGGAGGATCAGGCCTTCCACCAAATCCTAAGGTCCGATCTTTTACAGGTTGTCCTGGATCAACACTGCCAATACCCATGATACGGGGATCATCAACAGAACGGCCAGGCATTCCCCCACTCATAGGTCTAGCAGACTGACTCCCACCATATGATGACATTTGCTGGAAAAGTACTATTATTCATTAGCTTAGCTCTAACTTTTGGACCTTGACCATGACAAATAAAAAATTTAGTTCAATACCGTGCTGCGAAGGTAACGGTCATAAGATGCTCCAATGGAGTCACTATCTCTTATTGCCCGGATTGCTCCTCTATCATCATCCCGAGAATAATAACTAAGCTCATGGCCACCAGAGACATCTACAAGCAAGCACACACTTCAGCAAGCAAACCACCAAGACTGAAGAAGGGGTAACATGGGAGGAGGAGTGACATGATGGTTCTAAAGGAAAATACACATTAAGGCATGAGGAACCTCAAACTGCTATATATAAAGCTATACTTGTGAATGCAATTTCTCTTTCTTTGTAACCAAACTCAGATGCTGATCCCCTCAAACTTTTAACAGTCATAAATAGAACAAACTAGTGCATCTGCTAAAAATGGTTCCAATAAACAAAAAAAGGTCAACAGACGGTTGGCAAAATTGCCAATAAAGATGATGAAGCAAGATAGTTGCCAAATAGCCTATTGGTTTAATATCATTCTTCTTTTATAATCAATTGAAAACAATGATTCTCGCCACACAATGGTTACAGAAATTGATTAATAAGTTCACACAAGAAACTGATTAAGGATGCATATCACTTGAATCCTAAACCACACAAAGCCACAAGTTCGTCCTTTCAACATAAAAACTGACATTAGAGACAATCAAGTAGAGGTAGCCAGGCAGCTAATGAGTTCAGAAGCTTGTTCTTTTACCATAGTACTGACGACAGAAATGACCAAAACAAATCAAGACTGGCCAACAGATGAGATGAGCCAATTAAGCACTATGCAAAAACCAAATTCGTAAGCCAATCAGAGCCTTTCCAAAGTTTATGAAGTTACTCAGTTCTCGTAATACATCTAAATTTAATGTCAAAAATCAATTTGATGCAAATACAATAACGGAACAGGTAGCCAATTAAGCTAATTTCCGAAATTCTAAGGAAGCAACGCCAAATCTTGAATATATACATTGAACAGTAAACATACACCCAAAATCAAGCTTCAATTCCAGCAATGAAAAACGAGTTCAGCTATGCAGAAAACGTTGAAAATCTGAATATTTTGCTAAGAACAAAGAACACGTATATCACCAGCAAGTGATTTTCCTTTTCTTCACATATGTATTTCTTTTTGACCACGAGAAAATTGGAATTGAGATATATAAAAACAAATGGAACCCTAAATTGAGCACATATTACCAGAAACGCAGAGATTAAGGTGAAATTGAAAAAATTAAAAACAAAAAAGAGCAGAAATTTACCATAATCGGTGCGAGGGCGTTTGCCGACAATAGGAGGGATCGAGGAGGGCGGAGGTTGCCGTGAGTCGCCATACCTCCAATATGAATCGGCCATGTCTCTTATCCTTTGACTGAGATTAAAGGAGAGGAAATAAAAATTTCGATAAGATTAAGAAGGTGAAAAGAAATGGAAAAAGAAAGAGGATCTTTAAGGATGAGATGTGTCGATCAGGCAACGCCGCGAAAACAAAGAAGCACGTATTTTGTCTGGTATTTGTAGTTTTTCGGTTTTTTGCTCGTTATATTTCCCTCTCTAGTATCTGTATTTCCCCCTTTTTTTCTCTAGTTTTCTCGTTTTTTCAATTTCAATTAAAATCCCCCAAAACTATTTTTTTATTTTTTTTTGGTATATTATAAATTTATAATTTACAACATGTTAACCTTAATTGAGTCGGGTTGCTCACTAGACATTATTTGGGGAACAAAGTTGGTTCATTTTAAAAAATTTGTTTAAATTTTGAGTTCTACGTAAGTGTACTATTTGAAATTTTGTTAATTATAATTTTCTCTTTATTTTATGGGCTTAGCTTAATCCGTAAAAGCTTAATTAGTACTTTGAATTACATCTTGATTTTTTCCCCATAAAATTAAATTTACTTTAAAACATTTGTATCAAGCTACTAGATCCATTATTACTATATTGTTAAATGAAAATTGGTAAGAGTAATTCAAATGCTCCTCAAGTCTTGTGAGAAAAAGTATGCATTATGAGTATTTTTTTTTGGCAAGTTTGATGCTCCTTAAATCTGATGTTTCATATTGACTCAAACTACACATTAACTAAAATTGAATGTAATTATCAAATACAAAAAGTTCAATGTAATAATAAAAAATGCAAAGAAATTTGAATTTAAAAAAGAGTTTTGTTACATAACCAGAAAAATTGACCCGAAATTTGGTCCCTCATGACGTGTTCTTACATGGTTGGTCCAACACACTGATCCCACCATTATTTAAGTGGAGTTTTGCTACAAAACATGGGATGACTAGCAATGACACGTCATGAGAACAAAATTCTGGTCAATTTTTCTGGTTGTGTGAAATTTTCCTTTAAAAAAAGAAATAGTATTAAAATATTCTCATAAATCTCACGGATCATTTCAAATTCCAACCATGAAACATTGTTAATGAGAAATGAATAATCTTTATTTCAATTTCAAGTTATTATAAGCAAATTATTACCAGTCTTCTCGTGTACTAGTAAAATGGAGTGGGTGAAAACTGAAAACTGACCATATAGTGACATAAGAACCAAAAGAAAGAGAAATGTTCAAGTTACTTGCTACTTACTCTATTGTAGACCTGTTCATGGGCCGGGCCGGGCCGGGTTTGGGCCGGGCCTAGCCTTGAGATTAAGGCCATTAGTGTTGCCCAAGCCCGGCCCATTTATAAAATGGGCCTCAAACTTTTGTCCAAGCCCGGCCCATTTATCAAATACTTATATCAAGGCCCGTCCAAAAGCCCGTTTAATATTTTTTTAATAATTATTTTAAGAATTAAATTATATTAATTAATTATATAAATATAATTGTAAATATAAAATATAATATATACTACCTATAACATATTGATAATAAGATTTTCTACATATATTATTCATCTTTTTCTTATCTAACATACGGTGTACGTATAAATTATATTTAATATATATTATATATCAACAAATAAAAACTAAAAACAAGTATATTTCCTTAATCGGGCCGGGCCGGGTTTGGGCTTTTGCTCTTATACCCAAGCCCGACCCATTTAATAAACGGGCTTGATATTTTTGTCCAAGCCCATTCAATGGGCTTAAAATTCTTGTCCAAGCCCTTTAAAATATCGGACGAGCTTACGGGCTTGGGCAGGTAGCCCGACCCTTGAACAGCTCTACTCTATTATTATAGTTATATAATTTCCCTGGTAACTACTTACTAATGAAGGATGATCGAAGTCAACCGTTGAAAATCTGGCCCACCCTTCTTCTATTTAACAACCAAGGACTCAACATGATTGGTATCCCTTATCTGATCATCTTCTTTAGTTAAAAAGCAGAATTTTCATATCATCTTTGAAAGTTCTTAGCAAGCTTTTAATTTGATTCACTCAATTCTTCAATTTGGCGAGTGGAAATGGAATCAACTGCTCGTGATCCGCTTTACAGCTGCAGGAACTGCCGAAATCCCCTTGCCCTTGGCAATGATCTTGTTTCTAAAAACTACATAGTTTAGTATTTACATATAAAACCTTGAATTCTTTCCTTTTTTTTTAATATTTTAGTGCCTAAAGTTGTGATTTTGATTGATTTTTGGTTGAAAATTGATAGGCAAAATCAGGGCAAGCTTATATGTTTTTGCATGCGATGAACATAGTGTTGGGGCCAAAGCAGGAAAAGAAGCTAATAACTGGTCTTTTCAGCATAGCTGAAATCTATTGCAGCAAGTGCGGTGAAGAACTGGGCTGGAAATATGTGCAAGCTTATGACTTGAAGAACAGGTTCAAGGAAGGGAAGTTTATTCTCGAAAAACTTAAGATGGTTGAAGAATACTAGCTCACTATATATATATGTACTAGTAATCTAAAATCCCCACTGTGAAAAAAAATAAGGGAATTGGCAACTTACTTTACTTTTAAATATGAAAATCAGAAATCTGTGTAATAAAAGTTAATGTTGGGACTTAATTTGCTCTGTTGTTAATTATGATTTCCTTTGAGTTCATCTTGAGTCACAATTTGGTTCGAATTCAAAAAGGATGGTTGAATTTTGGGTACTTGACATGGATTATGGTATTTGCGTGTTACTTTGGAGTAATTAGGCCGACTTTGCCATCGAGCATTTCATTCGGTTGTAGAATGTTGGATTCTTAGGGGTCGTTTGACATTATTTTCACTTTTTTTTTGTTTTTATTTTGTTTTTATTGCGTTGTTAATTTTTTGAAAAACAAAAACATGTTTAGATATACAGTTTTTTTTAAATATAAAAGTTTTTAAAAAATGGTGAAAATGTACCTAAGTTATACGGTTCATCACTGTGCTTCCGTGTTTTGGAAAAACATGAAAACACACAATTATTGCTTCCACTTTTTTCCAAAACACTAATTCTGTTTCCAAAAATTTTGAAAACAGAAAAAGTCTGCCAAACATATTTCCATTTTTTGTTTCCAACAACAGAAAATTGACAACAGAAAACACGAAACAAAAACAATATCAAACGACGCCTTAATTTTTGTGATTAGAGTTCAATTATTCCTAACAGCCTAAGTACGGGGAAAAAAGAAATTAGGCCAGGCTTTCTCGTGATGCAACTAGCCAGGCCCACCATGTTTGTCCCTTATCTTCAAAAGCCAAATTGGGATCATATTTTTCATCATGTATGATTGTATGTTGATTTTTCCATTTCCAATTTACGTAGTTCATTTTTTGGGTTGATATCATTATCTGTACTCTGTGAACTTAATTGGTCCTAATTAGCTGCTTCAATGGAATCCAGCGCCAGTGTCCCTCCATTATACAGCTGCAGAAACTGTCTAAATCCCCTTGCCCTTGGCGACGATCTCGTTTCTACCAAGTTTAAGGTGACACAACTTTTTCTTTATATTTTTCTTCTCCCAAATCAATTATTATCTCCTCTTCTGATTTCTGTCTTGTTTTAGGCAAAATCAGGGCAAGCTTATATGTTTCATCATGCAATGAATGTTGTTTTGGGGCCAAAATATGACAAGCATCTCTTAACCGGTCTTCACACCATTGCTGATATCTATTGCAGCAAGTGTGGGAACGAACTTGGCTGGAAATATGTCCAAACCTATGACTTAAAACAGAGATACAAAGAAGGCAAGTTTGTCTTGGAAAAACTCAAGATGATCCAACAATACTAGTATAAGACTAAAGCATGATCCAAACTTGGAGGATTTGTATTTGTAATCTTTGTTAGTACTTTTTATGCTCAAAATTTGTAATATTCCTAATGTTTCAGATGGAAAAGCTCCAGAAACCAACATGGCTAATTCTGGTTTTAATTTTTCTGCATTATTTCAACTTTTCCTATTTGAATACTTACTTTTTTTGGTTTTTTTCTATAGTTTCATTCGTGATCTTAACACTAAAATTTGTTTTAGAATCAAGAATAAAATGATCCCTTTCATGTATCAACCAAAATTTTGACGGCAGGAGATAAACCAATTGGGATTATATTCACCAAAGGTTTTTGCATTTCTGAGTTTCAATCTTTGCAATTTGATCTTAAACAGTGGTATTGAAGAGAATGGACTAATAATTAAAAGGAAAACAGATCACCAAAAAAAAAAAAAACTCTGTAAAAATATATAAAAACAGAACAGAAGTGGAAGACTGACTTTGGAAAGACTAAGGAGGGAAATGTAAATTTCTTCGAATAAGTGATAGCACATTGCCTTAACTTCACGCGCCTCTGTCACGTTTCAACGTCACGATTCACGAAGGATGTTTAAGCTTGAAGCAAAGGAAGCGGACCCCACTTTAAACAACGACGCAATGCATTTTCGGCATGCCTAATCACGCTCTAGTTTGGCGCGTGTTTCCCCTACTAACTCCACTTTCTTCACCAACAAAAAGTATAATTGCAGAAAAGCAAAAAAGTTCAATGAATACCAACTCTCCCTCTCAAAGGTCAGGTTAGTAATAATGGTAGAAAAATTTTACTATCATCCACGTTAAATTTAATTAATTGCTACTCTTAATTACTTATTTGATAATCCTCTCAAGATTCTTAGGTTGATTAACTAAAAATTCTGTTTTCACACTCAAGCAAAGAATCTGGACAATCTCAGATTTTCCTAAACGAAGAACAAAAAAAGTTCTTTTCATTTTTGGCTAATGACTTGAGGTTGTGATTTTACAGCTCATATCCTCATCCATTTCAATTAATACTATTCAATTAGTCAATTGGATTTCCTCTTGTTTTTTACTTTTAAACTTTTTCTTTAAATGGGTTTTTTATTCATGTCATAAATAAACAATTTTTCCTTTTTCTAATTTTGATTTAAATATCAATCCTGTCTTTGTCTTCACCCATTTGTTTAATCAAAACTTGAGTATCTTATATGGAATCTTTGCTCTGCTTGTAATCCACTTTTGGTTTAATCTTGCACGCAAATAATTCTCAGTCTTCTTCTATTGCAGTGGTTTTAGGTGAAGAGTTTCATCTCTTTCTTTCTCCTTCTTTGTGCTCATGTTTTGATCACTTGACTGATAAATTGGGGGTTTTTTTGTTTCTTTTTTGGATATTACTTTTGTTTGGGTGCTTTCTGGTTTTGATTTGATATTCTTGTTTTGATTCTTCTGCTTGTGTTTCTTTTACCAGCAGCAGCCAGGGTGTTGAAGCCTGAAAGTTACTGATCAATGGCTGAAACCTTGGGTCCTCCTCGATTGTACAGCTGCTCCAACTGTCACAATCGGGTCTCTCTTCATGATGATATAATTTCCAAGTCTTTTCAGGTAGTAGAACACAAAGATCCTGAAATTGTCTTTTGAAATTTTATGATTTCCTTTTTTTTTTGTGTGGTTTCATATGAATATATATTCATTGAATAAAAATAGGGCTTAATGAGAATTATGATCATTGAATGAGAAAAACTTCATAAATAGTGAAAACCAGATTGGAATTAAACTGCTTTTCCTGAAAAGCATTGATAAACTGATAAGCACTATAGAAAATTCTGCACCTGTTTATGCTAGTCTTGGACCATAAATTGTGTATATCTTGTGAAATCTGATCAGCTTCAGGAAAAGCTGCATTGGCTTATATTGATATTGAACTTGAATTTAGCATTTTAGAAGTTTACATTATTCTCACCTTTGACAATGATAATGATCTTAGGGGACTTCTGTCCGACTTTGTTTTTTGGCATAATTTTGTTCTTAGGGAAGAAATGGCCGGGCGTTTTTGTTCTCCCACGCAATGAATATTGTTGTAGGACCAAAAGAAGACAGGCACCTCATAACTGGTCTCCACACCGTTGCTGATATCCACTGTGCTGATTGCCGAGAGGTGTTAGGTTGGAAGTATGAGCGAGCTTATGAGGCATCGCAGAAGTACAAGGAAGGGAAATTCATACTTGAGAAGGCCAAGATTGTTAAGGAGAATTGGTAGCATCTGCACTGTGTTAGGGGTCTCATTCCATTCATTCCTGTGTTCATGTAATTGTATCAATGCTTCACGTTCATCTTGTACAGAAACTTGTCACCCCTTTGGAAATCTGTCATTGTTTCTAACCATGCATTCTTAACATCTAGAGGATGCATGATGTGATTGGCAATTCCCATGTTAATAAATTGCGGTATTGTCAACGAGACTCTCTGTCATTTCATTGTGTGGTATTGATTCAGCATTATGTACATAGCTGTGGTTAAATTTGTTGTTTCAAGAAACTCCGAAAGACTGAATCATTGTTCCTTTTCTCTGTTCCCCTGTTGTCTTGCCTCTTGCACGAAGCCTTTTGTTTTTCTGCAGGAAAAGAATTGCTTTCTCGATGACAGATTGGATTTTCAGTCTCTAGAAGATGAAACATTGTAGCATGTTCAGTTGAGATGAGTTTATGTGGGTTGATTTATCATACATTGAGTAGCTTTCGAAACTCGAAGGTATCCTTACAGGTTAAAGAGTATGCAATATCCATATGAGCTCAATATTAGCATTGTAAGTGTTGGGAGAATCTGAATTTGGTATAGATAGTAGTAGTTGGGAATGAACATTTTCTGCAAACTCTTTTCATATCTTTTAGTTGGAATGCTTTTGCTTCAGCTTGTCCCAATGAACCATCATGGGGGCTCAAATTCACCATTAGAACAGTCATTAACTTGAGAATTACTAGTAAATCCGAGCTGGTGAGAGTTTGTGATTATTACAAGACACAGTCATTGCTTCAAGCACTGTTTGGTCCAATGCCAAAAGGTACCCATGGCCATGGTAGACAGAGAAAGCCTTAAAAGACCTATCAATAGTAAATGGAATAAAAAAAAAAAGGGGGTATTTGGTCTCATTCGTCGTCGTTTCAATGCCTGAGCCAGTGAGCCTGATATACTAATACTAACGAATTAACGATCAATAACCTAACGAACATTCTTAAATCTTCGCACAATCAGAACGGAAAAGGAGAGTTGTGAGTTTCAATTGATAGATAAAGCAAAATAATCTAAAATTGTAAAAAGGAAATGAATCTGAAAGAACCATTATGGAGCAAGCAAACGGATTCCGACGGATCTCAGCCTCCATCATCGTCATCGGCAAGAGACCCAGAATCAGACGGTGCACCTTCTGCTGCAACGAGTGCGGTTGAGGAGCTGATTAAGTCTCTCAACCAGCAACGAATCTACAGAGAAGTCACCCTCGCTCTCCGCACAGGCCTCTGTGACGCCCGAGCCGAGTTCTCTTTCCTCCGGGTTCGCGGCCTCCGTTTCCTCCTCAAATCCCTCCGATCTATAGCCCAGTCTGACACTTCCGTCTACCTCTTTTCCCTCACCCAATCCATACCCGAACTCCAAGGTTCAAAATCCTCTAACCCCATTCCTCTTTTTACCCCTTTTGTTTTACTATCGTGTGTGAAGTCTGGGTCTTTTTTTTTCCCGCAGTGGTTCCGGTTTTGTTCGAGCATTCATTGAAGGAAACAGTGGATGACAGAGTGCAAAGCTTGGATCATATATTCAGTGTGGAGCCAATGAATATTAAAAGTCCTTCAACGGATGCTGAAGTTGCTCTTGCGCTTAGAGTCTTGGAAGGTTGTTGTCTACTTCACCCTGAAAGCACTAGTTTGGCTCATCAACATAAAGCCATCCCGGTAATTTTCTGTACTTTACTAGAAGTTTGGTTTAGATTTGTACTTACCTAGAAAGATGGTGGCTTGCATTAATGTTCTCGACTATGGGAAATAAGAACTGCGACTGGAAAGTGAGCTTTGGAGATTCTTGTGGACAGAGTACTATTAAGCATGTCAACATAATGTCAGAACAGAACAACTAGGGTGCTAGTTCCAGCTCCAATTTGCATACATTTAAATCCTTGTTTTGATAAATCTCAATCTAGATCTCAAGTTCGCAATATTTGACATAATCATGGAGTTCTTGATATGGTATAGGTTCTGATGAATGTCTTATCAACTCGAGGAGTTCTTGAACAAGGTGCTTGCTTGGATGCTCTAATCTCGATAATGTTGGATTCCTCAACCAATCAAACGGTATTTTTATCCCGTCTTTGCCTGTACAATGTGTTATATGGAAGATTTTCTAATACTTAAGTTTAAATTCGTAGTCTAGTTTAAATTCATGTGTTATACTTACTTATATGGTATTCTAGGCAGTTGATGATTTTCTCAAAATGTTTATTAATATTCCATCAAAATCCTCCCTGATCTTCTAGTTGAAAGCCTCTTGGAAAGATGTATCTAAATCAGAAGAATAATGTGTTATAGCCATTGGATTAGATTTTTGGATCTATAACCTCCCTTTCCATGTCATAGGTCTTCCCAGAAACTTAGTTCTGATGGAGACCTCATTTAACCACTAAAAACAGAAAAGGTTTAACAAGGATTGGAACCACTTAGGTTAATTGGCTTTATCTATTATCTATGAATTGAGCAGAGTTTTATCCTAAATTTTGTCGCCTAAGGAAGGCTTCCCCTGACTTTTTTGCTTGATTTCTTGTTATCTCTCATATGCACATTCCATTTGTTTATGGATGCATAATGCTTTCGCTATTATGCCCTAGGAATTTGAAGCGTGTAATGGCATCGAGGAAGTTGCAGAGCTTATACGAGACAAGCAAGTGGACGAAACTCTCAGGTAGTCTAAAATAGTAGCTCGGATATAGCGTTGTCTCTTTTTCTGATACTATTTATGTTTCACTTTATAGTTTATCCCATGTGGTTAACCCAGTGGACCCAAATCAAGAAATATATTATTTTCTCAATCAAGTTTTCCATGCTGTAGGAGATGACATTGATCTCCCAACTTTTTTGTCATCTAAAAATTATGCTATGTCTCACTAAATTCAGTTTAACTGAATAAGAAAGCATATGATTTTGCTGATCAGGTTGAAATGTGGAGAGTTCTTGCTTCTACTCATTGGACATGTAAATGGGAGGGACAGGTCTCCCATGGCCACCATTCATGAAGATGTAAGACGACTTTTAGGTGAAAAGTCTGCTTCCTTGATATGGGCAGCGAGTCAATTTGGCTCAACCCTTGATCCGGACCAGAGACTGACAGCTCTGCACATCCAAGCCCGTAGGGTTTTGGAATCCCTAGACTTGTACTAAGTTTGAAATCATACTACTCTCTTGATATTTTGCTTGCAGTTCCATGCAAATTTTCGCTGTTGATTTAGGTCCAAAATGTTATCTGATGCTCTTGTTAATGACTGCTATAGTGCTAGTTCAGCCAGGAAAGATATTGCAGATATTAGATCTTGATTCATTGTATATCATATATACGTGCATAAAATGATACAAAGGAGAAAGTGTCATGCATTTACAAGGCCATTGTTTTCATGTGAAGAGTTAATTTATCCAAAGTAGCATATATGTCTTCTGTTCTTCTATGAGATTTGTCAGATGCTAGAAATACATGGATATCATCTCTGTCCTCAATCCAACTACATCCTGGGATCTTCGACATTCCAATATCCTTAATTTTCTGTCTTGTTCTTGCTAGATCAGACCATTTTCCAGCATAAGCATATAAATTAGCTAATAAGACATAGTTCGCAGTATTATTTGGCTCCAATGCGACAAGTCTCTCGGCCGCAATCTCTCCCAACTCAACATTACCATGTATAACACATCCACCAAGCAAGGTGCCCCACATCACTGAATCAGTTTTCACTGGAACTCTCTTGATAAGTTCATAAGCTTCATTAAGTTGGCCTGCTCGACTTAGCAGATCAATAATGCATGTATAGTGCTTTATTGTGGGTTTCACATCATAGTGCTTCATCAGATCAAATAATTCTAGACCCATCTCGACCGACCCAACATGAACACATGAAGACAGAGCACAGAGAAAAGTAACATGATCTGGTCTGAAGCCATTGTGTATAATTTTTCTGAATAGATCGATTCCATCCTTCCCGTATCCGTGCATGGCATATGCTGTAAGCATGGCATTGTGAGACACCAAATTTGGGTCTAAAATCCTGTTATATGCTAGTAGTGCGTACTGTATACTCCCACATTTAGCATACATGTCCACAAGGGCTGCTCCTATGTAGCAATCAGCATCATAACCACATCTAATTGAATGTGCATGAACCTGCTTTCCCCTTTCAATGGTGGCCGACCTTGAACAAGCAGGCAGAATTATCCCAATAGTGTAAATGTCAGGCCTCACGTTTGTTATCTGCATTTCAGAGAACAACTGTAGGGCTTTATCGTGTAGGTCGTTTTCCACATGACCTGCAATAATGCCACTCCACGTATAAGCATTTGGCTCAAAACCATCTTCTTTCATTTTCCTAAGCAGATGCTGAATGTTTTCAATCTGATTGCAGCGCGCATAGCCAGATATCAAAGCATTCCATGTTGCTGTATCGCGCGCTGTTACTTGATTGAATGAAATTTGAGCAGCCATTAGGTCTTGACATTTGCAGTACATTTCTACCAAAGCCCCTCCAATGAAGGTATCATATTGCAGGCCTCTAACAATGGCTTGAGAATGTATCTCTTTCCCAAGTCTTAAAGAAGCCGTGTCAGCACAAGCAGATAGAGCACTCCCTAGAGTGAATAAATCGGGTTCAATGCCATCTTCTCTCAGAACTTGCTTAAATAAGTTCAAAGCTTCATAAAACATGGAGTTGTTTACATATCCAGAAATCATAGAATTCCATGAAGATATACCTTTCTTGATACCCATCATCTCCATCCGATCAAATAGCTCGTTCGCCTTGGCAATATTACCATTTTCAGAATACCCGAAAATTACTGTATTACAAGAAACCGCATTTTTAACAGAGAACTTTGAAAACAATTCGAAAGCACTTGCCATATCCCCACACCTCCTATACACATCAATTAACCCATTGACAACAATAGGGTTAGACATAAACCTATGCCTCGTGATGTACCCATGAAACTGTTTTCCAAGGCTCAAGTTTTGCAATCTAGCACAAGCAGGAAGCACACTAGCCAGAGTCTGCGCATTCGGTTCAATGCCTTCCCTTACCATTTGAAACAACATATCAATGGCTTCATCATCATAACCATTTTGTGAGAAACCCCCAATAACTGCACTCCAAGAAACAAGATCTGGTCTTGAATTCTCAAAAAATGACATCCTTTTAAAAAAGTCCAATGCTTCGTATACCTTCCCATTGGCAGCACAAGCAGTAATAATAGCATTCCACGACACAAGATCCTTTTCACATATAGTCTCTAAAACTTTCTTAGCATCATCCAAGCTTCCACATTTACCATACATATCAATCAGAGCATTACTAACATAAACATTTCTAACAAACTGATATTTAATCAAAATCCCATGCAGCTGTCTTCCGATTTCAACATTACCAAGACCACTACAAATTTTCAACACAACAGGGAACACAAAAAAGTTCAATAAAACATCCTCAAGCCGTAATTTTTCAAAAAGCCAGAAAGCTTCCTCAAAAAGCCCATAGTTAACATATAAGCTAAGCATAGCCGTCCAAGAATACAAGTTTCTCAGCGTCATTTCATCAAACAGCAATTCCGCATCTTCCAAACAACCAAACTTTCCATACATTTGAAGCAACTTGGTGTCCACAAACTCACGGCCAAAAAACCCAGATTTGAAAACATGAGCATGGACCTGTTTTCCTAGGTTTGGGTCCTTGCAAGATTCGAGAATGGAAGCATAGGTGGTGGAACTTACTGGTTTATCAAGCAAGCAGAGAGTGTTGGGCATGTGAAAGTGGCGAGATTTAGGATGATTTTGGTTAAGTGGGGGTGAGGGTGGTGGGATGGCGATGGATTCCCACATTTGAGCAATCATTTTATGAGCGTGGGCGGTAGCCAACTCAAAGTACCAGAAACAGAAAGCAAGGAAGTTAACAGCATGTGCGATGTTGTTAATAATGTCTTACTAACAACTTACAAAGGTTTCATTCTAGCTTTAGCTTAGATATATTTATGGGTCTGTTTGGTTACAAGGATGCCCATGCCCCTGTTATTCATGGGAAGCGCTTTTTATTCTTATCAAGAGGAAATCTGAATTTTAGGTTTTAGCAATTCTTTACAAATTCTTGATAATGTCTGTGAACCTCCTTCATTGGGTCAAAAATATCTGTCATCTTTTAAGAGGTTACTATATTAAACTGTAAATTATTTCTTAACTTATATTCTTTTTATCAGTAGTTTAATTACAATTAGGGAAAAGTTATACATATTAAAGATTTATATTAAAGAATAACACTTGTACTTTTAATTTATTTACTTTCTATACATTATAATATACAAGTAGGGCAGCCTGCGCTGCAGTCATCTTCTTATTAGGGCTATATTTTTTGTAGATGTTTAAGTCGATTAGTAAGAAGATATTGCATTAGCTGTAAGTTAATCAGTTAGGAGAAACTCATACATCGAAACAAATAATTCGCATATATAAAGCAGAACACATGACCTCTCATTCATTCTAAAAGTGCATTACCTAAATTCTACTCCATCTCTAGGTAATTTATCAAGATAAAACTAATATTCTACTCCTCCATCTCTAGATAATTCATCAAAATAAAGCTAATATTAATTGTTGTTTGAAATGTATGTTGATTATCTAAAAAAACATAGTACGCTGTGGTCATTTTTAATCTTGATTGCAATTGTTAAATTAATAGACTCGGGTAGGTGGAAGAATTTGGCTTCCACATAAGGAAGGCCTAATTTTTTGTAGTCAATGAGCATGTATAGTTGTCGTAGGAAAATTGAATTAGTTGAGAGCATTTCCAGATGCATCACAAAATGATTGTACTTAGCATTAGCTAACTATGTTTTTGGAAATGTGGAAATATACTAAATAAAAGCAACTAATAAAAACCTCAATAAAAAGGAAGTCAAATGATAAATAAAAAAAACCTTTTGTAAAATAAAAGAGGAATAAGGAAATGTTAAATTTAAGTATCAAATAATATAATCAACAAATAAATCCATATTTACCTCAAAATGTTGCAGTGAGAAGTGAAAGACCCCACTTTAGGTTATGTCATCCTAAGGCGCTGCTAAATTAAATGGATCCTAAGGCGCTGCTAAATTAAATGGAAGGATATTATCAACGTCCACCTGGAAATTTTAGGAACCAGAACGGAGTTCATGTGAAACCAATTCAGAGAAATGTTAGGGAAGAAGAAACTCACCTAAACAAAAATGAAGACGAAAGGAAAACAAAACTGAAATGTCAATAGTTTATCCATGAATCAACCATTATTGCAGATACATTTATAGTATCAATCCTTTGAAATTCTAGCAGAGGAGTTGAACCGGTAAATCCTAACATTTACACACAATTAATATGTAATTAAAACACACTTAATCATAAATATAAAATTAGTAAATTACAAAAAAAGGCAGCAGGAAAAGTAAGGGAGGAAATTCATCGAGGGCCTTTTTAGTCACCCGAAAAGTGTGAAAAGACCAAAAAAAGCCAAAAGGAGGCACCACATTAATTCTCAATTTGACTTTTAAGTAATTTCCATAGTTACTAAAAATAATATATAGTATATATTAGGGATTGCTTTTGAATAATTTGTTTAGTAGATTTTTACTACTTTGGAATGGGATGTCGGACATGTTTAGTGCACCGATTCACTGACCGTTTGGCCGGTGGACCGGTGCACCGGTCAAATGGAGGCTTAAGTGTAATCTCCGTTTCAATCGCTGCTCTAATAATCTCATCTGTACAGTACCTAATCTAATCTGTACAGTGTAATCTCATCTGTATAGTTGCTAAACAGTATCAATCGCACCGCTACCACACCGCTCTACTAAACGTAGCCGTCATCAATAAAAAAGGTATATTGATAAATTGTAGAAATTCCTCTATGTTAAAAGAACAAGTAATCCATTAAGAGCTTATATCCTTTAAGATAAAATGTAAAGTAGTGCCATAACAAAAATTAATAAATGTAATAAAGTGATTGGCTTTACAATGTAAGAAAGGGTTAACAGGAAAGTAGTTACCTCTTACTTTGAGTGTCTTTTTAACTATAGTAGTGTAGTAATTTTCTATCTCCTTTGTTCAATTTTCCTTCCTACCAAACAAGGTACGTAAAATTGTCAACAATTCCCCACCTGCTTTTTGTTTGTAATCCATTTAAAGGCTCATCATGCAAGCAAGGCACAGTACTCCTAAAAACTTTGTACCCTTATAAACGAAAAGCCCTAAAAATACCCCATTAATTTATAGCTGTGGTATAGTAATAGTACTTATTGCAGCATATATAAGATCGATTATAGAATTATATCCCGCACGACAAGACTTGATTTGTCTCCTTGAAAAAGAAGTTGATGAAAAATGGGGTGACCTAATGAAAACCGAAGAAAAGCAAAAGGGTGTTTAAGTTTGTAGATGACAAGTTAAAATCTGATAGAGACAATTGCAAAAGCAAAAACCTCACTTTCACCGACTTCCAATATATAGCTTAACAGTTTTATATATATGTGACCACCCCACCTATAGCCTACGTTCAACTTGCGTGGCCTGTTTATACTTTAATGGGAAACCAAAAATACATATTCAAAACCTGTTTTGCTTGCTTACAAGCATTTTGTCTTAAAGGGTTAGAAATCAAAACATAGCGCTCTTGTTTCGGTTCAAATAAGGACATGATGATAACATGATATATATATATATATATATATAACACATATTTTTTGTGTCACATGTCGACTCGATGATTAATAATCATGATATATATATGGGAGAGGCTACAAGTATTCATGATCTGTACTCAAGAATAGCACTTCGTACAAATATAAGGGATATTTAGATGTTTGGATATAAGAATATAATTTTAGATGTTTGGAGACATGCAAATTCAAGATAAAAAAGTATAAGTACTATTCTTGAGTGCAAGTCATGACTACTTGTAGCTTTCCCCTATATATATACCCCTTATTTGAGCCAAAATTGGAACATACTAAATCTCGACAAATTGAAAAAATTGGGTTCTAAATTGAGCCATCTTAATTAAAAAAGATATTATAATTAGACCCTTACTTGAACAATTGATCAAATAACGAAGTAAAATTTCAAAGTTTTACAAGTATATAGTCTTTGGATTATTTCAAAGTTTGAAGGGGCATCCATGCATCCTTCATTCTTCAAGAATGGGTAGCCAAATACCAAAAAGAGGTAGAATTATTAGGAATAGTATATTAATTTTTTTTTTTTTGAAAGAAGGAATAGTATATCAATTATTTACCGCTATAGAATAAAATTAATTATTTGGGATCGTGAAGTAGAGATTATGGCTCTAACTTCGTAGATGAGGTCAATGTAATTATTGTGAGAATTATGGCTTCGTATGACTATGAAAAATTGAAATTTCATTACATTTTTCTTTGTTCTTCGTGATAATTAGAGCTAGCTAGAAGCCTTGAATGACGACCAAAACGAAAGTATAAACAGGAAAGTGTTTGAAAAAGGGCACATATATATTCGAATCTTATAACTCATTGGTGAAAGTTGACTTAGTGAATGTTAATTAATCTAGTAATAATCATATAAACAGGGCGTATATACATAAATTCTAAGCAATCACCGACACTTTCGAGGCTGATTCGGGATGTTGAAAATGTTGCCCCATGGCATTGAAAAAATTTCAAGAGAGCGTAATTGTGAAGGGTAAATGAAAATAATAGAGTTTATTGCCCAAAGTTTGGCAAAGAAAGAGACCCATATGGTGGTGGTGGTGAACCTCAATTTACGGCTTTGAAACACCCTTAGTGCTCAACACCTTGGCCAAAAATAATATACTACTATTATTCTACTATGTCTTTTTGATGATCTAAAGGCTACCTATCTATTGCCTATTGGTGTTACTAGTAAATAAATAAATCATGGATCGAAATTTCTATATAATATATAGTATGAAACTATATAGTATATCTTGAAAGATTTTGGTAGCTAATGTGGAGGAGATTATTCCTAAGCACAGCTCCCAAGGAGAATGTTTGTGGGTCCTATCATGACCCAATATGGGAAATGCTAGTCAAAGCTAGGAGCTTCTTTGTCTTCCATTTTACTAGTAAAGA
This sequence comes from Corchorus olitorius, assembly GCA_001974825.2. Classification (NCBI taxonomy): domain Eukaryota; kingdom Viridiplantae; phylum Streptophyta; class Magnoliopsida; order Malvales; family Malvaceae; genus Corchorus; species Corchorus olitorius. The sequence continues at coordinate 48,973 of AWUE01016255.1, read as the reverse complement.
AAAGAAAATATGGGCATGGAATAATGATAATATAGTAAATAATACAACTAGTACTCCATCCATCCATAATTCCATTGAAATGGAGCACATTGCTCTGCAAAAGAGTCTTCCAAACTCTGAGTGACCAAAATAAAGAAACCCATGGTGAAATGGGAGAAAGGAATTACTCCAAGAAAAACCCATAAAAAGTTCCCAAGTTTGAATCTATATATATGTCATAAAATCATTCAACACAATTCTATAAGAATCAAGATTAATTAAGTATCCTAAAGATGTTCATTAAAAATTAAAAGTACCTGAAAGAGAGAGAGAAGAAAGTTAAAGTTGTAAGCCTGCATTAGAAAGTGGAATGGCATGTGCAGGTATGGTTGAAATGGGGTCATACCTAATAAGTAATTCAATCTGGTTTATTCCTTGTAAAGATAGTACACTTGTGCTTATGAAGAAGGTTTTGCTTTTAATGGGAGAATGGGAGGTGGAAGAATCTCTCAAGACCCAGATGGGTGCTGATAAGACCCGACACTTTTGTGACCTGTTGACAAGCAAAAAAGAAAAGAAAAGAAAAGAAAGGAGAAAAAAGTAATGCTGCTGCAAAACGATTGACGCCCATCATTCCTCAACTCACTTGGGCCTCAAGGAAATAAATAAAGTTAGAAACAACATAATCCATGTTTAGATCATGACCAAGTGTAATTAGTTTTATATTTGAAGTTGAGATTAACAAACTTTTGGATTCAAAACAAAAATCATTCTGTTCATCAAACTGGTAACATGCTTTTTCACTTTGGTTACCTAACAACATGGCACAAATATTATTAAGAAGATGATTAATTATCAACAACAACAAAAAACATACTAAAAAGCTTGAGAGAGAGCAAACCCATGCTTGTGGTTGAAAACATGTGAATCAAAAACAAACCCATGACGCTGAAGCTATAACAAGGCAGCCAAAAGAATTTCAAGCTCTTTCAAAGGATCAAAGAAGAAAATAGTATATAGTCTTCTTCTGCTTGGCACCTAGCCCATACATAAAGAGTCTTCTTGCTGCTTTATACGTATATATATATTCACAGCATTTAATATTGTCAAACCTTTTGAAGCTGACCTAAAATAGAAGCTTCAAACACCCAACACTGATTCAAAAGAGAAGAGAAAAGTTGCTACTTGAGCATTACAAGTAGAAAGGAAAACTGAAAAAAGAGGTAATAAAGGGCATAAAGCTGAAAGGAAGACAGAAGGCCCATGTTCCCTAACTGTTAGTAAACTTTCAAACTAATCACCCACCACCAATGTAAGATTAAAAGCTAAAAGAAAAAAACACCAACTTAACTTAGTCCTGTTTAATCCATGTTGTTAATATTGTCATTTTTGCTGTTCATAATTTTTCATGACCAATGTCCTCCTGGTCCGCCCAACATTCCATTACTACTCCAAAAACCAGTAGAAGAATCTCCTTGCCCTCTATTCTGCTCCAATTCGTTAGTGCTTGGAACTTGTTGCTTCAATTCCTCCATAGGAAACAGAAGCCTTGCACCACTTTCCTCTACACCTTGAAGATTCCCATACCCAGTTTCAAATCCATCAAGAGAAAAATTAAGGGTGGGTTTGAAATCTTGCATTGGGAACCCACTTGAGGAGAAGACTGTATTGGAATCAGAAACCGGCGCCATGGCCATGAATGAACTCATCAGACCTCTTGAACTAATCCCACTACTCTTAAGCAGCTCCATGGCATTGAGATGATGATGAGTTGAAGTTGAGGATGAGGTAGAGTTTGGTTGGTTGCTTTTGTTATAAGGAACCTCCATAAACTTAGACAAGTTATTGTAATCTTGATGATCAGCTGGCGGTGGATATGCTAGGTTAAGGTCTTGCCCTTCATGGATCTTAGGGTTTTGATGAGAAGATGAATTAGAGAGAATTGGTGGGGTTACTTGATCAGCAAGCTTAATCTTTGATGAATTAGCCGGTGAAGTAGAAGAAGAAGAAGAAGATCTCTTGTTCTTCCTTGAGCCTCCTCCAACAGGAACATTCCTTAAGGAACCACCTTCAGTCCAATACCTTCTACAAGTCTTGCAGAAGTATCTTGGCTGAGACAGACTATAGTTATTATAGTAACAAAACTTAGTGTTTGTTGAATTGCACCTTGGACAGTTCAAAGCTTGATCCTTTTGAGGCCTAGCCCTTCTCTCCACCAAGGGTCTTGAAGCTGCTTCCATGGGCTTAACTACCCCAATTCCCTGAAATTTAAAAAGGGGAAAAGGGTGAAAAAGAAACAAAAATGACAGCAACAAAGCCATGACTTCATGATCAAAAGGATAGAGAAAAAGTGTTTGTGTGTGTTTGTGTTTGTCTCTCACAAAATTAATTGTTCAAGAAGAAACAAACAAGACAGAGAAAAACAAAGCGGCTGCACTTTGAGGGCTGAGGGGGGATTAATATTACACCAGCAGCAATGAAAACAAATACTATAATTATAGTAACTTTTTTCCCGGGGTGCTTTAAGCTTTATCAGATGAGTGGAAAAAGAAAGAAAAAAGTGCAGTACTTTCTCTCAAGAGAAAAAGAAAATTAAAATGAAACATCTTAAACGACAGCAACATAAAATCAACTACATAGTGGGGGCTGAAAAACAAACATCATCTCATCTCTCATGGCAAAAAGTGAAAAACTTTAAAGCAAGCAATCAACGAGAAACCGAAAAAGAAACATAAAACTCAAAACCCAAAGCTACTAAGTACTCATCACTTATAAATTAGTTAACTTTGAAAACTTCAACCCAGAAAAGAGAGAAAAAAGAAATATCCATGATTTCATCTGAAGAAAAACAAAACAAAACAAAAAAGGGGATAAAAAAAGAAGACCCTCTTTATAATTATTTACCTGTGGCCACTGAGCGGTATCCATGGATTAAAGAGTGAGAAAAAGCGAAAGAGAGAAAAAGCTATGGAGTCTTGAAAGAGAGGAAAATAACCTACTTTGATAGGAAGCTGGTCTTAAAGGGCTCCAAAAAGAAAGAGATAGAAACTCTTTGAGAAGAATGGTATATGTGGTGGTTCCATGTGTTGGCCTATTACTATATGAAATGAAAGAGAGAGAAAGAGAGAGCGCACTTGAAACAGGGACAATTTTGTCTTTCTGTTGTTATTTCATTTTCATTTAAATTTTAATTTATAGACCGTATATAGTTTATTTAATGCTACTAAAATTGAGTAATTATATAACTATACATATGTTTGAAATTAGTACTTGAATACGTGCATTGCATACAATTCTTTTTCAACAATGATATTCTTTTTTTTCTTCTACAAGCTTTCTGTAATACTATATACCTAACAAATTTATTAAAGACTCAATTCAAATTTTGATGAGATGAAGATAATTATTCTATATATATTTGTCTTTTCTCGTATATATGTGTTTATAAGAATTGTAATATATTTATTTTAAAATTTTCTCATGTATATATGTTTTATAAGATTTGTAAAATTCAGATTAATTAACACTTATTTCTTCACGTATATACTCGAAATCAAATAAAAGAAATACTTGCAGCCCAAGCTAACATTTATATATATATTAATTTGTATAGTTTTTTTGTGGGTACTAATCCAAATTTGATCCGAGTTGTGCATCTGGATTTGGTGGGATATTAATCTGAATTCAATCCGAGTTACACAATTGGGTTTGGTGGGTGAATCTATCGACGGAGCGGTTTCGTATACAAGATCTTAGATCTAAACTAGAACAAATCGTTTACCACTTAGTTCAATCCGTTATTAATTTATATCTTACCCTATTAATCTTATTCGGGTCAAATGATTATGATATAAAATAAAATTGTTTTAAGTAAGTAATTTTAATTGGATTCGAATTAATCTATAATGAGATGAGGAGGGGCCTTAAATAGACAAAATCCTCCAAATCCTAATTTATCCGACAATAATATTCTAAAAAATCTTGACCTTTGTGGGAGGGTGAAGTTTAGTGCGGTCTAGGGCACTGTACACTTTATTAGTTGGTTCTTTCCTGACCAGAGAGAATGAAAGAGTAACGATTCTTCTCATTCTCTTTTTCACTATTTTTAATACTTTAATAATTTTCTTAACAAGTCTTTTTCTTGGTACGAGAGAAGTAAAAAGGAAAGAGAACAAAGTTTAGGTGAAGTGATCATCATTTGCTCCTCCAAAGTCCAAACAGACCAAAACCCCCCTCCAACGTTAAACAAACAAAAAAAAACCATAAAAATGGTTACTATATTATTACTATGAGTAATTATTTGATACATCGATGGTGTAAATTTTGGACTCCACAAGTGGATTGTGGAGTTGACGCATGTCCAATTTTTGAATTAATTAAGTTTTAAATATTTCAATCTAGTTCTTAAAGGACGCATGTCACCTTTCAGGATCCGCTTGTGTAATCTGCTAAACTCCACTAACAGTGTATTGTATAATTTGCCTATTACTATTTACTATGGAGTATATTAAATCGCTACATGCAAACTGGTGAAATATAACGAAGAATTAGTTTTTATGCTTCATTTTTAAACTTCTAACTAAGGCCATTTTCAAACTTGCTTTGCATGAAATGAAAATCTAAACGAAGTCTTAAAATTAATTAATGGTACGTAAATATAAAGAGAAAGAGAGAAGTGGAACCCACGAGGGAGGGCGAAAGTTATGAGTAATTAGGCAAACGAAACAAGCACGAGTACAAAGGGAAAAAAGGAATTGTCGGGAAGAAAAGCACAGGCTGCAAATATTTGCATAGTAGCAAAGAAGTGACAATTCCTATGAAATATATATATCCAATTCCTCAGGCCATGAATTGAATACACCAAATATTAATATATTTTCCAGGATAATTTTTTCCCCATGCATGAAAACAATTTTGCAGTGTCATTTTTTCATTGTTCATGTACTATAATTTTTCATTTTTTTTATATATGGAAGTAAATTTTTTTTTTGGTTGAGGTTAATTAATCCTAAAAGTTTCGACGAAGAGAAACTAAAATTGGAAGAGCCTTCCTTGAGAGATGGGGGAAATGCAAAAGTGAGAGATAAGCCGTGGGTGCCGCCCAAAGCGAATTGGCTGCGGCGGCGGCGGCTCGAAATCCAACTTGGCGCTTCAACTCGTCCCGACAGAGAAAGGACACGTGGCGTTTGGACACGACAGATCCACTGAACCGAGTCTAGGAAGAGCCGAAACGTGTCCATGACGTAAGTCGTAGCTAAGAGAGCGAAGAATAATTTCTTTTCTTTTGGTTGGGTCAGGGAAGGAGATGGGTCCCATCCGAGACGCACGTGCCTGTTCTGAAATGGCAAAACGAAGACTAAAGCAGGCCGTAGCCGTTGGATGAAATGGATGATTAGTGAAAATTGAGAATAGCCTTCTGATCAACCAACGTCACGTGATAGGACGACGAGGTGGACAGCTCTCTGCACTTCTCATGTGTGTAGTATTATACAGTGTTCTCAGAAGTATAAGAATCCGCCTGCGCCTGGTGTCCTTACATTTGGCACGTGTTAAGCACGAGCCTCCTTTCCTAAGTTCTAAACAGATTAGCATAATTAAGATAATAATAATATAATTACATTATTAAATTTTTTTGAGGTAAATTACATTATTAAATAAATTAAATTAAACAACACAAGGGTTTGGTAATAGTAACATACCAAAAAATATAGAATAGATGCATTTCCCTTGACCTTGAGCAATGAAAAGCATGCTAAAGCCTTGTTTGCTTCAATGAAACAAAAATCAAAATGGGATTTTTAGTAGTAGGAGGGAAATTTTTGAATGTGCTTGTGAGCATAGATACTTTACTACAACAACAACTCGATACGATGATATATCTATCAATATTATAGAGTGTTCTTCTAATCTTCTTCGAAGTTACCAAGTCATTCGTTCAATTTGCATACATCGATGAACTTCTGCACAGCATTGTGGTACTGGGTTCCCTGTAATAACCAAACAAATGTTACAAGCATGCCAATAAAGTATACTCTGCTAAAGTTCCAGGCGTGCATGGTTTGGTGACCATAATTTTCACAACAGACAATGGTTTTCAAACAAAAAGCAAATCACAAGATGACAATGATCTAATTCAAGTGCAGATATATTTGGCTAGGGCACAGATGACAGCACAAAAGATTTACTTCAGCAATCTTGAGTGCATTAATACTCGTTGCGTTCTCTTGAGGTAGACTTCTTCTGCTATTATAATGCAGACAGGAGCAATTAATCTAAAGAAACCTCAGAAATATCTCAAGGGGACTACCTATCCTATTCTGCATTTCAACTATTCATCGGGATGGTCATGCTGCTATGGACCTCTATTGTTTAGGGCTCACCATAAAAGTAAACATTCTAAATAACCAAGAAGAGATAGCTCCTACGCTCATAGTCATAATTTTCTCTACATGGCCATGCTTTTAGTCCAGAGAGACTGCATGGCGAATAGTCATACCCACCACCATGGTGGGTAAAATGTCTGAGTCAGCAAATGCCATAATTAATGTGGCTGAAGTCCTTGGCAGTGGATGCGGTTATATATAAAGATCCAAGATTCAAGCCTTATGGTTTTTGCTATGTGTTAGAAATATGAAACTCATTTTAGAGAACAGGGGAAAGCAACAGAAAACTACCTCCCAGTAGAGTTGGTTGCACTCCATGCATTGCCAAAATTCTAAATTCTTGTCAAACAAGCAGTTTGGAATTCTTTGGAAGCCCTTTGCAGCTTCAATGGCCTCTTCTGTTGTCAGTGGCTTTTGGATAAATCTCCCATTGCACTTGGTGCACCTTGACATTAGCTGATCCTCACTAATTTTCAGCTGGAAAATCTCAATTACCTGCAAATGCTTCATGAATTTTATCCCTAAAAAGGTACATTTAAGCACTTTAAATTTATTTGACCTCAATTGAACCTCCCTATATTTTGGCCATGAAAGACCAAGTTGAACTTCCAGGAACATGAATCCCGTTGTCCATGTGACTCTATACATACCTCAAGTAGCTGTTCATTTTTAAGAAGATTATTCACCCTATATATTTGATTCTTTATCAGATACTGATGTCTCAATAGCTTGGCATCTCGTGTCAAAAGCACTCTCTTCTCTCTGCATGCCTGATCTATTAGCTCCCTAAAAGCAATGAAAGTTTGATTAAGAAAAAAGAGTCAATACCTTCATTACAAAGCACACATCAAGAAAATATATAAATATGTTCAGAAATTTCCAAATAGGGATGAGAGGAAAACCTGGGTTCTGGCCGTTTGGAATGTGGAATTGCAGCATCTACACCAACACAACGTAGATGTTTCGCCAAGCCCTCAACCTAAATAAGTAATTTGTTACATTCGCACTAACAGTATAAATAGTATATTACAGACTCGACTTATCGTGCAGTGTTAATATGTGTCCTAGAAATAAAACTAAATTGCTGATATTGTAGGCCACTACTAATACAATTATCTTACATTCAAGAAATCTTTGTATTGGGATTCAGTCATGATCTAAAGGCCTGCAAGAAACAATAAGAAAAACAGAATGTGCAATTTACTTACCATCACATCACACAAAAACTTGGGACACCCATCACCCCCTAAGGAGATATCCCATGGTGGGGGGCCTTGCCAGTCACTGAAAATCTCTAGCTTCTTTTCTCTGCAGACAACCACTGAAGATCGTTTCCTTCCTTTCCTTTTGGAAGATTTTGGCTTTCTATCAGATTCTCGCAACAAAATTTTTTCACCATATTTTCTTACTATCTTCAAGAGGGATTCATCCATAGGCTTAGTATTTCTTACTACCTCCACTACTTGGGCTATTCTTTCACAATCTTCAGAAGAAGCAGTAGCTTGGACAATATCCAGTGCATTGCAAAATTTGGTTCCAACTACCTTATTATTACTATCAGGCATCGTGAGGATTTCCTTCAGTCCTAAATTAACATTATGTTGATGCAGTTCCTTGACGTCACTACATGAATGACCTGTAATAAAAGGTGGTCCAGGTATTTGAACCTAGTTCATACTAATTCAGGCAAATTGAATAAGCCAATAAGATTTGAACAATTTCATCAGAGTACCAATAACAAATGCCCTATACATGAAGATGCTCAAGTAATAAACTCAATTGCCGCTGACAATGGGAAGGGCATTATGTAAACAACAACAACTAGAACCTCTCTCATTAGATGCTAGCCATGGAATACATAGAGTGGTTGTAAGCAAACAAAGAGAAAATTTCGTCTAGAAGGGCAAGAATAGTTGTGTTAGGTTAAGCTTTCTTATATGCCGAATAGCTCTGAAGGATGAAAAGTGTTCTAAACAAGTGAAAAACAAACATTTATAGAAATGGAAAAATTATCCTAGAATTTTGCACAAAAAAATCTGATCGCAATCAATACAAGTAAAAAATCTGAGATAATTTTCACCTTCTTTGACAATCTTGGCCTTGAAGGTTTTGAATATTCCAAGCAAGCAGTGTGCATCTGAAGCTGCATATCTTATCTGGTCTTCTGTAAGAGGACGATGTGACCAATCACTACATTGAAGTTCCTAAAACAGATTTGTATATTACATTAACAAATTGATATTATTGCCACATAATCCTTATAAGAAGTACATAACCTAACAAATGACTCTCCAAAATTTAACAAGTTTAGTGGATAATGCCTACTAACAAATTTGGTGCAGGCTAAAAAAATGAGCTCAATAGGAGACACCTAACCAATAAAATGGGGAGAAATAATGGAACAAAAGTGTTTCCACTTTCTACCATCCAAAACTTATATGGTAGAAAATTTATCATTCATTTCCTGATCATTCTGTTTCTTTCATGAAATGAAAGGTTCTAAACCAATAGATTAACAAATACCAAAGTTACAAAACCTAAATATTCCCCAGCTTTACAAATATCATTAAATAATAGTTACAAAAGATGAATGAAAGCATTGGTGTTTAAAAAACATACCTTTGAAAGAGGAGTGCCCAACACTTCTTCACATATAGCTGACAAACTTTTTGTATCCTTTGATACCTTCTTTCCTTGTTTATGCTGCCAAAGCTTGTATATGTTGGTAATGTCCATATAGGGCTCCACCTATTCACCATTGTTTGACAGAATCTTAGCACAATTTTACAATGAAAATTTGAGTTGAACATTCGTTTTTTCAAAGATTAAAATAAAAATGCTTACTTTATCAAAGCCAGGATTACATCCTTGAGCTGAAAAGGTGGAAGACAAAAAGATCAAATCTTGCTTGAACCTGAACCCCAATTTCAATATATCCGGCGAAACAAACACGTCCTTCAACAATTCATATATCGAAGGTAAGGGAATCAAGGCGAGGTCCAACAAGAAGACTACTGACTCGTCCCACACGGCCGTGTCGTCGCCGAGTTGACAGGCGAGCTGGAGGAGGGTGACTGTGGGGAAAGTCGACTGTTGGGACCGAATGGGCTTCCATTCGGCGTCGAGCCCGATGACTGTGGATCGAGATAAGGCCCGAGTCAGGTGAGTGAACTCGTCCGAGTCCGTCGATGAGACCAGGTGGACTTCCATTGTTGAAGAAGAAATGCCGGTGGATTGTACAAAATTTAAATCAGGTTTCTTCTTGGGCCGTAATAAACACCGATTTGGGCTTTGCTCTTCAAGATTTGGGTCCAATCGAGATGACCCGTTTTATACCGTTGACTTAATCTGACGGCTCATAATATGGGAGGATTTTAATTGGAATACATCTCATTACACCATATCTCGTCCTAATAAATAGAGAATGAGCCACGTGGCGAACCATGTTTCACCTTCCAAGAAGGCAAGAACCAAAAGTTACCAAACGATGGCGCGGAAAACCCTTTCCCGCGAAACCAAAAATCAGCGCGCGAAATTCACCTAACTAATTTGGCTCCTCGGCGGACTGTAGGTATTTCTGGTGGGGCCCATCACTCCCTCAAAATTGCAAAATTTACTTTATTATACACTTACATTTATATATAAATGCATTGAAATTCTTAAATTGGTCCTTCTAAAATAATTTTATTCACATTGGCCCTCCAATGCCGCTTGTCAAGTTCCACCCCTTATAACCCACGACCGAAATGGAAATGAAATGACCCGTGAATCATTTGTGAGCTCCCTCCATCCATTTCACCCCACTCCTTTGTCTTTCCTTATCAATGGCGGCGGCGTCGACGACGACGAAGAAGAAGACAACGATGATTCTGAGGCGGAGAACTCAGGCACCGAAGCGATACGGCGGCGGCACTTTCTTCAGAGACAATGATGGCTTGGATTACGAGGATGTTAGCTGCGAGAGATGTGGGTCTGGTGATTTTGGCTCACAGCTTTTGTTGTGCGACAAATGCGATAAGGGATTCCATTTGTTTTGCCTCAGACCCATTCTTGTTTCGGTGCCCAAAGGCTCTTGGTTATGTCCCTCTTGTTCCAGCATCAAGCAACCCAAATGTACCATTTCTCTGCCCTAAATCTATGCTTTATTTATTTATTTTTTTGTCAAGTTATATATTGAAACATGTTACATTTGCATTTGGGTGTTTAGTTAGTCAAATGATTGATCAAAGTGGTCAGATTTTAGTTTCCTGGTTAGTAAAAAAACAGAAATGGATGTTAGAATAATGTTGAAATGTATGTAAGATTTTAGTTTCCTTGTTTTAAGATATATATTAATTAGTATGAAAAGAAATAGAAATGGATGTTAGAATAAGGTTGAAATGTATGTAATTTCACCAAAGTTAAGCTGGTGCTATTCAGAAATTAAATCCTTATTAGTACATAGAAGTATCTGCAAAAAATTGTGATTGTTATTTCCTATTTGCTTTGCATATTACAAAGTAGAAATGCAACATTTTTATTATTCTGCCTTTGTATTCTAATTACTGTCATCTTTCATTGTATTCAGCGTTTCCTCTGGTTCAGACCAAAATCGTTGATTTCTTTAGGATACAAAGGTCATCAGAATCGACTGAAAAGCTAAGTCAAAGTAAGTAAAAGAATCACTCTTTCAAGTTCTTTCCCCCACATTCTTTCATTAGTTGAGACTAATATGACTATTATAATTGTTTTTAGTCAACAGTAAGAAGAGAAAGAAAGCTAGTTGCTTAGCTGTGTCCAAAAAGAAAAGGAAATTGTTACCATTTAATCCAATAGAAGACCCTCAAAGGAGATTGGAACAAATGGCATCATTGGCAACTGCATTGAAAGCTTCTGGAGCTGAGTACAGTGATGAGCTTACCTACAGGCATGGCATGGCATTAAGGTCAGCTAATTGTTCAGCTATGGAGAAGGGAGGAATGCAGGTAATTAGAACTTTTGATTCCTTTCAAGTAATTTTGATGATCAAATAAAATTCAAATGCAAAATGTCTAGTGTCTAGAGTGAGATTTGCAGGCATAGAAAAATAGCACACCCGGTGGGACTCAAACCCACAATCGCCTGATTAGAAGTCAGGCGCCTTATCCATTAGGCTCCATCATTCCATTATAACCCAGCAGGATTAAATTTTGATGAATTGCATTTCAGGTTCTACCAAAAGAAGATATAGAGACCTTGAATTTATGCAAGAGGATGATGGAAAAAGGGGAATGCCCTCCTCTTATGGTTGTTTTTGATCCTGTTGAAGGGTATGCAAAATGTTATACTGGTTCAGATTGTTGTTTTTATTATACACTTTTATGTACAATTAGATTCTGAGTTGGGAATTGTTATTATGAGCATTGGCAGGTTTACTGTACAGGCTGATAGATTTATAAAGGATTTAACTATAATTACAGAATATTGTGGAGATGTTGATTACTTGAGGAACCGAGAACATGATGATGGAGATAGCATGATGACTCTTCTTTATGCATCAAATCCTTTGAAAAGCCTTGTTATTTGTCCTGACAAACGTAGCAACATTGCCCGCTTCGTCAATGGCATCAACAACTTCTCCCCGTGGGTTCATGCTCTACTAAACTTTTTATTCCTTATTTTACCTCATAGAACAGAAAAACTAAAAATGATTTGTGTATATTCATGCAGGGATGGGAGGAAGAAGCAAAATGTAAAATGTGTGAGATATGATGTGAATGGGGAGTGCCGAGTATTGCTGATTGCTAACAGAGATATACGCAAAGGAGAAAAATTGTACTATGATTACAATGGATATGAGCATGAATACCCAACAGAACATTTTGTGTAGCTTCCTTGACTGATTCCCATGTTAGGATAGATAGAACTAATTCAAAGTCACTCAGCAAGCTAGTAATTGTATACAACATGAGTGCTAGTCACTGCACTGTCATTTTGTAAACCATTTTAAGCCTTTTTCTTGAAAGGTTTAACATTTCATTTAATTAAAGGAAATCCAGAATTTTGTCTTCTAACTGTGTACCTTCATTCTAGTATATTTGCCTCAATAAAGAGATAAAAGAAGGAAAAACAAATCAAAAAATGGTTTTTGGGTTTGAGTTGGACCATTTGAGGACAAGTTATTGGACCCTGGCTCAAACATCATAAATTAGCAGGCCTATCTCTCTCAATGCCCATCGGTTTACTTTCCACCCAAAGCCTATCTCCATTTTAGTAATGGGCCATACTTGCTTTTCTTGTTTGAGTTTTGCTACCCAAATAAGGATTAAACGTTCATATATCGAGTAAACGTTCAATGAATGAGGAAGAAGGTACCCAATAAACCCATTGGGGGAAGTTCAAGACATTCAATTCCTTTGCTTACAATAATACAAACACCAGCTTCTTCATGATATCAATAATAATTTACTGCAAATAATAAAGCAAATCCAATAAAACCTCTCCAATTGGACGAGATCTAAGAGTTGAAAACTTGGGATTCACTTTTTCAGAAATGAACTGTGTTTTAATAAATAAAAGAAATAATGAATGGTGTTAAAAGGAAGTTCCAACTTCCAAGTAATGAACTCGTACGTATATGAGTACTAAGTTTGTACAGAAAAAAACACAGTGAGTGAGTCATGAGTCCCATTCCCAATTCCCAACCTTATGATTTTTGATTCAAACCCTTTATAAGGACCACCCTATGGATTCAGAAAACAAAGGCTTTCAAAAACAAATAATAGTTCAGTGTTAGGGGAAGTAGGGTGGTCCAAATGCTTGCTCACTTTGCTGGCTAATAAATTTGTACAGTAAAGCTCTAAGCTGGCGAAAGCATTTGATATGAGAGTGTGAGCATTGCGTACCGTCAGATTATGATCAGATGTACCCCCACAAAGCCTCAGAAAAAGTGGTCCTACTTCATCATCATCATCTTCATCACACACATACTGTTAATTGTTAGTAAATGTGAAGAACTGCCATCAGATTTTTGAATGATCAGATCAAAAGCACCCCCACAAAAAGGGTGGTCCATTTCTTCCCTGTTTTGTTAGTATTTTTCTTTTCCTATATCTGTTAAAATCTGGGAAATTTTTTGTAGTAATGTACTTTTCTTTGGGTGTTACAATGTCTAGGTCCATGGCAGCAAAAAAGAGCAGGTAAATATATATATGTATCTGTCAGCAGAGATTTCAAAGAGAGAAATAATAACTCAAATCCCAATGGAAAGTTTGGCTTCTGTGTTTTGTTGTTCTCGTCCTAACAGAAAGTTGCAGCGGTCCAAAAACATAAGTACACACTCACATTAACACTAAAATAAATCATTGTCTTAAAAAACATAACCCTTTGTTTCTGATGAGGCTTAGAAGATTGCTGGTTTGATCATAATTTCTTCCAATAAAACTTTCTAAACTTAACAAAACTTGCTGCAATTTAGAAATGGGAAGTGGAAATACTAAAAACGAAAGGTGCAAAAGTCATAGTTATATTATGGGTTAAAGACAAATTGTGGGTACCAAAAGTCCCATACCAAAGCAATTAAAACCAGCAAGGCTCAGAAATGCAACCATCAAAGCCCCACCAGCTTGTTTGGTGGAAAATGTCGAGCCCCTTCATCTCATCTCATCTCTCTCAGCCTTAATTTGTTTCCTTTTTACCTTTGGCATTGCATTGCTTTTACAACAGTGGATCAGTTTCCAAGATGAATATACAGCCGTGGTACTATAGTTTGTATTGATGATGATAAGCCCCATCTGCACAAATATCTATGCCTATAATTATATCAGGATTTCAGGATACCTGCTGTAATATGGTATATATGCTATAACCAGTTTCTGGGTTTTTTTTTCCTTTAATTTGTTTCTTTTTTTATTGGTTTCCCATCCGGTATCCATAGTAGCTCTGGCTAATCCAGATTCGACTTAGGTGGCACACTTAAGTTTGGTGGATAAGTCTATCGACAGGGCGGCTATGTACAGCAAGGTTTCAAACTTGAGACATGCTTAAACTGTAAGAAGCCGCTTACCATTTGATTCAATCCACATTGGTTTTAATTTGTTTCTTTTTTTTTTCATAGTTTAAATTTGTTTCTTGATTCTTGAAAGCTCTGCCCTTTTAATTTTTTGATGACTTTGGGGTTTGTTTTAGTTGCATTCTTGTGAATGTTGTTCAATGAATTACTACTACATTTGATCTAGAACAGCAAACACTTTTCTCAAGATTGATATTGATGGATCTTTCTTTCTTTCTTCAATTCGCTGCTCTTTCTCCTATATGTCAAAAACTTCCAACTTGTCCTATGCCAAAAAGTCAACCCTATATTGCAAGATTAACAACATTTTTTAGGATTAAAATCCTCTCCTCCCATTTTTTGTGCTCCACCGTGCCCCATCCACCAAATTATGCCACGTGTTCTTAGTATTATACTTTGTTTGTTTTCGAGTTTTAATAAATAGTAAAAATCCCAATTAAAACCAGGTTTAGCCCCAAATTAACAACAAATAATTATATATAAGGGTTAGTCCTAAATTTTAATACATTCCCCATAGGGTTTTAGAATGAAAATATAAAATTTAATTTAACTAGACAAACAAGGAATAACATTAAAAACTGAAAAAGGACACGTGTCATTATTTGGTGGATGGGGCACGGTGGGGCACAAAAAATGGGGGGAGAGGATTTTTATCCCATTTTTTATCCTTCAATTCTTTCTTACTAGGTGAAAATACTTGGGAGGTCCCTATCCTGTACAAATATGTTCAATTTCATCCTTGTACTCAAAAACAATTAATTTAGTCCACATATATACTCACAAGATTGGGTAAATTTAGTTCATGTACTCATAAGATTTGTTCAATTGAATCCTCGTAGTACCTTTATCGATTGGATTCAATTGACCCAATCTTGTAATACTAAAGAGACTAAATTGACCCAATAATATGAGTATATGAACTAAATTAATCGCTTTTTGAGTACAAGAACGAAATTGAACATTTTTGTGTAGTACAGGAACCTCTTAGGTATTTTAACCGGCCTCCTATATAGTACTAATATTCATTTTTCAAATTATATTTATTAGGATAGTTGAGGAAAGATCTAAAACGGAGAATTGTAGCACATATCTTTCGAACATAATGATCGTGACTATACCAGATACCGGAGATCTCATACCAAAAGAAAAAACTAAAACACATATATACACATAAACACAAACACAACTTATATTTTTTTCACAAATACTCGAAGTTGCCATCATCATGGCATTAATTGGAAGAATGTTTGATTTACTGTAATGAATTTTTAATTAAAAAGATATTTATATTTATATATCAAGTTATGGAAGATATGTAACCCATGCATTCTCCCATAGTCCTATATATAAATTTGTATGTCATGTGAACTAAGTTGGGGTGCCATGCATCAAAGTCTCAAGGAAACGACACCAACAACCTTACGTGCATCAACAATGGTTCAAAGTTAGGAGCACACATACAGCGGCGGAACCAAAGCCATTTCTGGAACATAATTGTTGCACATGCAATCCTATGATAATAATTGAGAGAGGTACTTTCGAGCCCAACGAAAAACAATTAATGAAAACACTATAAATCCATAATTTTTCTTTTTAAAGGTATAAAATTTAGGAATCTATGGTATTGTATATTGGAAATGGAATCAAATCATTGAGAAATTTTTTATAAGCCAAACTCCCTTCTCATTAAAATATCTCTAGTTATTTAATTCATTCATTCCAGGCTATGATAGGAATATCCTTTTTTCCATCATTGAGAAAGTTATAAAAAAAAAGAATTTATAATAACATACATACATATATATCTTGAATTAATCAGTATATTAAAATTTATACTTTAATTTATGTCCTACGGGCGGTTTATAATTTACGCAGTAAATTTTAAGTTTCATGTAGGCAATATCACAAGTTTATTCTTCTTCTTCTCTTTTGGGGTGAATTGAATTTTGCTTGCAAATTTTTAACATCAAAGGATTATATATAAAGAGTATTGCTACTTAATCCTCCAATTTGTTTCTCCACTTGACCCTCCTAACGTGTCATTAGAAAACTTACTATAATTTCTAAAATCCTATTCAATAATAGCCTAAAAAATTAAGGGATTTATCCTACAAACTCTCCATGTATATATATATATATATATATATATATATATTTAGCAAATAATCAATTTCATTTATCAATAATTAAAGATTACAAACGCCGGGAGAAATAGTCTCGCACCACACTTTATCCAGCTCAATCTTATAGCTAAAGAACTAGAGAATGTGCAAATACATTGGCTTCCTATTTACAAATTGAAATATATAAATCAAATAAGGTTATCAAATCTCTAATATCATCTATCCTAGAAACTATACCATAAATAAACTACCTACAAACCAAATACACAAATAAGTAGACTACAAACTAAACTCACATTCCGTGAGAGTTGAACCCAAGACCTTATGGTCCAGGTAGACTGGAATTAAGAGTCCAGTACTCTACCATCAGGCCAAATGCCCGACAGCCAAACTCTCCATATTTATAACTAGGGGCTAAAATTGGATTTAATTTCTTACCTTAATTATTAGGGTGGCTAAACCTGGATTTAATTTATTTCCTTAATTATTAGGAGGGACAATTTGGAGGGTCAAATAGAATTTTCCATATATAAATATATCCATATCTTATTGCCAACAAAATAAATATATATCTATATCTTTATACTACTATAGTTAATTATATATGGATTTTTTTTTTCCCAAATCAAAACTAGTTATATCTGGATAACTAATACATTGTTTACCGTTATTAGCGGTAATTACATGCAATGAATCCAAATTGAAAAATACACTATATGTAGCTCGATCGGTAGCTACTATATATATATATATATATATATATATATATATATATATATGTAATACTATATAGTATCAACCTTATTATATACTTATATAGCAGTCAAACAATTGATTATCATTCACCAAAAAAAGAAAAACAATTGATTAGTCGGTCGGATGATTAAATATATATATTGATGCATGGTAATCAAACTAGCCAAAAAAGAAATTAAAAATTTGATGATCCAACCCTTGTTAAATTTATATATACATTTATACTATGAAAGAAGAAAAGAAAAGAAGGGAAAAAACACAACTACCAACATCCTTAAATAATGAAGCAAATTTTCAATCATGTCGGCAACCAATTGTAGAGATCGTAGAGAGTAATTTAAGGTATTATTCATGGGGTACTCAATGTATTGTATCCTTGCATTGCATCTGCATGGAATTAACTCAATTTTCTAATTTTAGTAAAGAAAGGAAAGAGGGAGATAGGTTCATCGTCCCTTTACCCACCACCTTTAGACTTTATAATATAAGTTTACCTTTTATAATATCAAACATATATTATATATATGGTTGCGTTTTTGGACCAAACTTTAAGACTAAAAGAGTTTAAATTAGTCTAGTAGTATATTATAGGGATTAATTATAATGTTAAATTATAGTATATTTATATGCTAATAAAATAGGACCGACAATCCCAAGATTCGTAAAACTGGTGTAAATTTGAGGAGATTCTGTTGCTGTTTGAAGTGGAACAGGAACAAAACAAACCACCTTGGCCAAAACCAGGAACTAAACAGAGTATAGACATATATATATATATGCAAGAAAGGCTAGCTTGCTAGAATCTTGGGTGAGCGTGGGGATATTATCCAAGATTGATTTCTTTCTTAACAAACAGGCAACCCCTTTCCATCTATATTAACTTATCGTATATTATAAGTTATTATTAGAGTAATTAATTTCTATGTTTCGAGTTCGACTATTATTTGTAGAAATTTATAGGAGTCGACCAAATTATAATTTATCTAGAAGAAAATCTTAATTAACTAGAGGAAAAAAAAGGGTATATATTGACTATATCGAATTATGGATTGTTAATAAATTAAAATGCTCCTACATATATAATCTTATATTTAGCCTTAATAATATAGGTGGCAAGCATATAAAGTACGAAGAATTATTATTATTATTATTATTTTATTTTATTTTTGCATAAAAAGTTACTACGAATTACTTAAGTGGGCAAGATCTTTCAATATTGCTAATCTTTACAATTACATCAACTAATACAATAACCAACTCAAACAGAAAAAAAAAGTCTTAATTAGGTCTTAATTACTTTTAGAAATTTCGTATAGTAATTACAAGTTAATTAAGAAATTCATGCATACGTGTAGATGTGGTTGTTTGGTGGTGAACCAACTTTAGTATTGGCGAGTTTGTTTTGGGTTACCAAAACCAATAAATGACAAGTTGTAGCACTACGATGCCACATGGCAGTCATGTGCACGAAAGCAAGTAAATGATCCCCAAACACTTTGGCTACAAATATTCTCTTTGCAATGGAATCCTTCTTTCTTTCTACGCTTAGTTTTTAGTATTTTATTTTTCTAGTACAATAATAAACAATTGTTTCTTACAGGGAGGGGAAACTTTTGCTACCTCATCCATGACGACTCTGTTTATAAACCAAAAAAACGTGTTACTAGTCATTTTTATTTTTTTACTACAATCTAAAATCTCATTTAAAGCCTAAAGGTATGTGTGTGTCTATATATATATATATATATATATATATATATATGTAATGAGATCCTTTCAATCGATCAAAATATTTCCATTATCATGTTAAATTTATGTGATTCTCTTTTTTAACTACTATTACAAAACCCTATACTTTAAACTTTTGCTACTTTTTAAGAATCGGATTACATTCGCGCGCACATATATATACTGCATTATATTTATAATAATATACTATATAGTAATCCTATAATATATAGTATAAGTTTTTTTATAAACTTTCCAAACATCGATGCTTATGGATAAACTATGTATTTATCATCAATCAGCTAGCACATGTCTAACCTTAATTAGCCTCTTACGTACGTAACACATTATTTTAAATCATACTCCCAAGACCCACTAGTTAGTCTCAGGGGAAATAATATAATCTTATAGTTTGTGGTTAATTAATATGCATCAACCTTATACATCTGATTTTATCCTTCAAAAGTAACGTACGTCTCATATATAGAAAGGTGCATACAAATGCCAAGCTGATCAATTAGGTTTCAATATTTGATCTTCTTCACCTCGCTTTTAATGGAGATATATATATATATATATATAATTAATTAATTAATTAATTTGCCTAATTGATGGAAGAGCCTCAATTATATATATCCACATAGTTCTTTCTTTTATATATATAGAAATGATTGTTGAACTAATTATAAGAATTCCTTTGCCAATTGCCACAATAATTTGAATCGTGGGGAAGAAGAAAAAGGAAAAAAGATAAGCGTACGACCTTAATCTTAATTAATCAACCCTTTCTTTTTATTAATTAATGCTGTAGAAGATGACTTGCCTATATAGCCCTATTCATAT
This sequence comes from Corchorus olitorius, assembly GCA_001974825.2. Lineage (NCBI taxonomy): Eukaryota > Viridiplantae > Streptophyta > Magnoliopsida > Malvales > Malvaceae > Corchorus > Corchorus olitorius. The sequence goes on along the minus strand of AWUE01016255.1, from coordinate 29,132 downwards.
CGTGAAATTAAAGGTGTGTTGTCTTATTGGTGGTAGTTTGGTACAAAGTGTAATACTAAAAGTTTGAAAAACAAAAGGGGTTTTTGATGGGAAATGGTAGATTCACAATGTACCTTGAATCCATTTGTATAATTAGTGTTTTCTTGTCTTAGAATTAGGGTGTCTAATTTTTTTTTTTTTGTTGCCAAACTTCTCTCTTTTCACTTCTCTTTTTGAGTAATAAAGTCTTTTGAGGCAAAGTTAGATGTAGAATTAACTCAACCATTGTCTAGTTTATGTCTTCTTGTCTTACTAATGGGGTTTCTTTTCATTACCAAACTTCCTTAATTTCTTACTTTGTTGTCTTCATAATAATTATCAATAATTAAAGTCTCATTAAACCCTTTGATCAACAAGCGTGTCTTATCTTTTAAGACAATGACTTGAGCACTTCCAAATTTAAATAATGTTATAATTTAAACACTAATCAAACTAACTTAAGTGAAATGTTTGATCAAAGTGGAAACAAGGGTTATAACTTTTGCTTTTCTAACTCCTTTTCTTTTCTTTTGGGCTTTTATGGGTGGTGGAGACAATGAACCCCTGCTAAAGTTGACCCCAAAAATTATGCAAACTTTTCTATAATTTGGTTGAGTAATTTACCCTCTAACCTTCTAATAAGCATATATTCACTAATTTCAATTATTAATTATTGAAAGGAATATTAGTCCAATTAGTATGCTGTGCCAACAACACACAATAATCAGAAATTATATACTTCAATTATCAAATTGAATCATATATATTATAATTATTATATATATAAATATACTTAAAAAAAAACTATTGCTCTACTCACAATCACAAATCAATTATTAGGAATCATATAATAAACATATAATTTTTCTTTTTTCCTTTTGTGATGGGGTCCAATTTGAAGTTGCACATATATTGAATAATTGAAGGTTACAAATAGATGGGCAAAGGGCAGAACAACCCATGCCCAATTAAGGAATCACCGAATCAGACATCTTTGACTTGTCAGTGAATAATTATATATATGTTATGTTAAATGGAATAAATTCGAAGCATATATGGATGCAAAGAAAATGTCTAGGGTTATAGAAATATACATACTTGTCTAGACAAAAATGCCCGTCCCCATTTCCTGCTAAATTGCCTTGAAGGGGTAAATTTTTTTGCATATAGGGAGAAAAATGGTGACAAAACAAAAGGATGACAAAGATTATATATTGGTCACCTAATTAAAAAGACCATCAATTTTTTTGTTTTTTGGAAGATTTGAAAATAGCATAAAAGGATTGTTATGGATGAAACTTTTATCGGTCGGGCCAGGTTCCTATCTGACTATTGACCGCCCCATTATCTGATTACTACTATGTATATATATATTACCACTTTTTCATTTTCAGCTTTATACTTACTTTTTTTTTTTCCTTTTGAAATTTAAACTATTTTCGATTTGAGTTATCGTGCTATAAAACTTATGACAATCCCTTATATAGCATATATATACGACTACTACTAATTATGGAACTTAAAAAGGTAAAATTGCAATATTTTTATGTATAAATCATTATCCAATTTTACTAATTAATATTCTCCCAAACAAAAAGCTTGTTTGATATCGTTTCCGTTTCTTGTTTTATGTTGCCAATTTTCTGTTTTTGAAAACAAAACAGTGAAAACATGTTTGGCAGACTATCTCCGTTTTCAAAAATTTTAGAAACAGGAGCAGTGTTTTGGAAAAAAGTGGAAGCAAGAATTTTAGGGGTCGTTTGGCATCATTTTCGTTTTTCTATTTTTTGTTTTTGTTTCGTTTTCGTTTTGTTTTTGTTGCGCTGTAAATTTTTGAAAACAAAAACATGTTTGGATATACAATTTGGTTGTATGTTTTTAAATAAAAAAGTAAAAAAAATGGTTAAAAAGCATGTGAGTTACTGTTCATCATTGTGCTTCTGTGTTTTGGAAGTGTTTTGGAAAAACATGAAAACACAAAATTCTTGCTTCCACTTTTTTCCAAAACACTGCTTTTGTTTTCAAAATTTTTGAAAACGGAAACAGTCTACCAAACATGTTTTCACTGTTTTATTTCCAAAAACAGAAAATTGACAACAGAAAATAGGAAACGGAAACGATGCCAAACAACCTCTAATATATTTTCATGTTTTTCCAAAACACTTTCAAAACACAGAAGCACAATGATGAACAGTAACTCACATGCTTTTTAACCATTTTTTTAAAAACTTTTTTATTTAAAAATATACAACCAAATTGTATATAAACATTTTTTTGTTTTCAAAAATTGACAGCGCAACAAAAATAAAAAGAAAATGAAATAAAAACAAAAAAAACGAAAACGATGACAAACGACCCCCATTTTTAACAGTTTGGGTTTATATAGTTATTGCCCATGGAATTAACCAAATATTCCTCATTTTATCATACGTGTTATAATTAGTATTATTATTATTTTTTGGGGTGAGAAGCATGGAACATAATTATTTTAATGGAACAACAACACGAAAACTATATTATAACGTCTTTTATATATATATATATATATATCATAAATTCTAGCTAGTTATTTTGGTATATCTGTCAACTGTGTTATTTAGTTTAATGCAACTCGTGAGCAATTGAACATGGTGCAATTCATGTCCAATTCCAATCATACAACTTTGAAGAATAAAGAAAGAAAAAGAAAATAAAGGTAACCCAATCATCAAACCATCAATAAAAGCAATATATGAATTTGTACTTACTATTGATATATATATCCACAATTGTCCCAAGTGCTATAATCCCATCTTTTGTCATGAGTTAGGCCATCTTTCATTATATTTTTATACACTTTATAATATGGCAGCAGTAAAAGGTCACCCACCTCTTATCTAAATGAAATACATGCTTCAAATATTTTTTTATTACTCTAATTAATAAAAACATAATCCTTATACTAATTTTTTTATATTAGTGTTGATAAATGATAATAATAATAATAATAATATGACCTGTTTGATCCAAAAGTAACCCCATGCAGCGTTGCTTAAGGGGGGGAGTCATTAGTAATCAACCTTTTAAAATAGGTAACTTAATTATAAACTGATTTGTCCTGTTGCTGTTTGTCAAGGACAATTTACTTAAGACTAAATGACCTAATAAGATGATCAATTAATTATATGAATAGTATTTAGGAGTTAATTACATATGGAAATCATCCCTATCACAAAGGGCAAGGTCAGGGTCAAACATTTGGCATTTGACTTACTCTCTCTAGTGCTACAAAGTTGAATATTCACCTACTCTACTCCACTTGCTATCTTTGAAAATCAAAGAAAAAATGGCAAGAGAATTCATTCCCTTTGTACATAATGATTTCATTTCCTTTTTGAACAATCTAAAATAAATGCCTTTACACCTTCTTTGAACACAAAATCCTTTCTTAAAAAAAAAAAAAAACAATATTTTGGGTGTCGAAGATTATGGAAAATTCAATTCAATTCAATATTGCAACTTTTAATACCTTTTGGACACGAGGTATTGATTCCATGCTTATGCATTTTCCTCCTTGTGAAGAGGAATGCATGCTTGACTTTGAATTATTTAATCTCAACTTCTTTCCTTTCTTTTTTTCTTTTGGCAAGAAGCTCAACCTTCTTATTAGTGTAGTAATTATTTATTATGATTAATTTAAGGCAATAACAAAAAAATACCAATATTTTTTTGAGAAATAAGCTTTCTGATTAATGAGATTGGGATTACAAACATACAGGAAAACCCGTATACCGTTACATAATGCTATATTACCGAAATGCTAATTTATGAGCTAACAAACCCCTTTCCCAACAAATACAATTAAAATCTCATAACACCTGTTCTTGAACCTAGAATCTGGAAACTATACCTACCTACAAATCAAATAAACAAACAAACAAATTACAAATTAAATTCACATTTCGTGAGAGTTACCCAAGACCTCACGGTCCAGGTATGCTGGAACTAAGAGTCCAGTACTCTACCATCAGGCCAAATGCCCGATGACAAAAATACCAATATTTTTTTTTAGATAAAAAGTTACCATATATATATATTAATATAATAAAGTTAGAATCAAAGCATAATGCATGAGAAAAGGAGTTTCCATTAGTTAGAGAATCTTAAAAATTTTGTTCTTTAATTTTTTTTAACTAGACTTTTATGCTATTTGATAGTCACATTAAGACTAACAATTTGAAATTGTGTTAAAAAAAAAACAAAAACTACAAAACAATCATGTCGTCCAAACGTCAAACGTGAAGAAACTCTCCGAGCATTTATTTTTTTCATCATTCACAATATTTGAAAGTTCTATTTTTTTTTTTGACAAGAGAGTTTTTACTTTTTTTTTTTGGCACAAAGAGAGTTTTTACTTTAGTAAGAAATTTTAACTCTTTTTCAACAGGCTTGAAATTTTATTCTTTCAATAAGAAAATTCTTTAATTATAATAAGGCTGAAATAGAATATAGCATCCAAATTGAAATAATAATATCATAAAATTGTATAAAAATATGCTACTATTTATATATTTTGTAGTAGTAATACTAATAATCTAAATTATTAATGGAAAATTAAAACAATAATTCTAATTAGAAAAAACAAAAATAAAAAATACAGGAAACACACAGCTCTTACTACTCTGGAAATCTCGTTTCTCGGTCCATCCGTTCACGAATATCAAGGGAAATTATTCTCTTTCCTGTTTTACCCTTACCACCATTTTTTTCCATACAGTACTACTTATATTATTTTTTTTAACTTTATCTTTTTTTTATTCTAACAGTAGATTTGATTTTAATTTTATTTTATATTTCATATATTTATGTCTATTTTTCTGTCTAGTGTTTCCTTTGCTCCCCCGGGAGAGAGAGAGAGAGAGAGTTCATAAAGCTCCAAAAACGTTTTTAATGGATGCTTCGATCTATGCCCCCTTCAGTTTCAAAGAAATCTCATAGAAAACGAGCCCCATATCCCCATAATGTAAGCCAATTTTATATTCTTTCATTATAATATAAAACAAAATCTCTCCTTATGCTGATTTGATCACTTGGTTATGAATTCTTCTAACAAAATGTGTTCTTTTCTTCCCTGGTTTGTTACATTTCTTCAAATGTAATTATAAGATCTTTCATTTTGGTCATTGGGTTTTGATCTCTGTGTGCTGAAACTGTTTTGGCCCCTTATTTTGTTGCAAAAATTTGGGTTCTTTTTTGTTACTAAAAAAACGTTTCCATCTAAAGTTTGGATTTTTTTTTCCTTCTTTTGATTCAATGGAAAAGACCAGGTTCAATGGGTTTGGATTGGGATCCATGTTGGATCTCTTGGGTTTCGTTTTTTTATGGTATTATTATCAATTGTTTGTTTTGTTTAATTAGTCTCTGTTTCTGGTAAACTGATCTTTGTGTTTTGTGTTTCTTGTTTTTTGCATTTTTGTTCTCAGCCTTTTTTTTAATTTCCTGGGGTTGCTTGTGTGGAAGGAATTTAGAATCTGCCACATTGCCTAGGGCTTAAAAAAAGTTGCCTTTTTATATTTACCTGAGGAGGGTTTCATGGGTTGAACTCAAGGAATAATGGGTAGCTTAAGAGAAGACGAAGAATGTTCATTTTTTGATGCTCATGAGCACATTGCAACAATGTCTGGTTTAAATTCTAATTACATAGAGATACCTGATTTGAATTCTGGCTCTGATGATTGGTTGGAGAGTGGTTTCCATTATGATGTATGGATTCGAAGCCCACAAAGTGTTAAGGAACGCCGTAGTAAATTCTTGGATTGGATGGGAATGAGTTTAGATCAAATTTCTGCTAAGAATTCGGTAGAAGAACCTAGTTGGGAAGGAGAAATTGGCAGAGTAAGGGAAACCAGTGGTGCTGTTTTGAGAACATCTGGCTTTGAAGAGGAATTTTCTTCGAGTCGAACTTCCTTGTCTTGCTGGTCTAATGATGATTTCAATTTCTCTGAAGAGTCCGGTTCACGAGGCAATTTCGCGTGCAGAGAAGGAAATGAGAGTGGGGCAGCAGTATGTGATGTTGATGAAGTTGGGCAGGATGGGACGACAAGTGAAGGTTGTGAAAGGCGCGGTGAGCGCTTGGTATCAGGCAAAGAGTCCCAGAATCCTTCAGTGTCATCACCCTCATTTCAACAAATTAGGGAGGGGGAGGTTGAGAAGCAGAGTAAATTAGAGGGGATAGCAAAGAGAGTTAAGAACAGGTGGTTGAGTAGATTGCGTTCAATATCATGTGTGGTGGATAGACAGGTTGAAAATGATAGATTGAAAGGCAATGGAGATGATTCAGTTTTGGGGTCTAAAGTTCAGAGAGTTAAGGTCCATCAAAGCAGGAAACGGATGAAGGAACTTTCTGCACTCTACAAGGGACAAGATATCCAGGCCCATGAAGGTTCAATTTTGACAATGAAGTTCAGTCCTGATGGGCAGTACCTAGCGAGTGCCGGTGAAGATGGTGTTGTACGAGTGTGGCAAGTGGTGGAAGATCAGAGGTGCAACGACCTTGACATTCCTGAGATAGATCCATCCTGCATATACTTCACCGTGAATCATCTTTCCGAATTGAAACCCCTCTTTGTGGATAAAGAGAAAGTGGGAAATTTAAGGAGCCTGAGGAAAACTTCTGATTCAGCATGTGTAATTTTCCCTCCCAAAGTTTTCCGGCTATTGGAGAAACCACTACATGAGTTTCACGGGCACAGCGGTGAAATCTTGGATCTCTCATGGTCAAAGAAAAATGTAAGTGAACATACTTATATGCTTCATGTTTTCTCAACAATCACCATCAAATAAGAGAAGGGGAAAATATATATCAAATAAGATTCTCAGTAAATGTGCCTGACTTCCTGTGTTTTTATTGCAGTTTCTGCTGTCTTCCTCAATTGATAAAACTGTTCGTATGTGGCAAGTAGGATGTGAACATTGCCTAAGAGTGTTTTCTCATAGTAATTATGGTGCGCTTCTGGCTGATTCTCTGTCTTTCTGCGTGCGTACACTTTTTTAACATGTAATATTATCTCAATAAGTTCCATTGTATTTTGGGCATGATCTTGTCCTGACTCCTGATGAGGATTACCTATCATGACTTGGTGCAGTAACTTGTGTTCAGTTTAACCCTGTGGATGAAAATTACTTCATCAGCGGTTCAATAGATGGAAAAGTCCGCATTTGGGCAATTTCTGGTTGCCAGGTTGTTGACTGGACTGACATAAGGGATATAGTTACTGCAGTGTGTTATCGCCCAGATGGACAGGTTTGATGATTTTCTTGCTCCTCCATCGCTTAGGGATTTACATACATGGTTGAGTTATTTGAACTCTGTTGTAAAAGATATTTGTTTCATTTTTGCAGGGAGGAATTGTTGGCTCAATGACAGGCAGTTGTCGGTTTTACAATATGTCAGGTATGCTTCCCATGAATGTGATGGTCATTTTCTGTTCATCTGTTTTATGAATGAAATAGACAGTTGATAGGTAAACTGAAGTGTTAGTGTTGTCAAGAGGATCACTTCAGTCTGTTTCCTGAAACTTGTTATAGAAAGATGTTTAAACATACAAAGTTGAAAATAAACAAAATTATCTGCTGAGAAAAGCTTGTAAAATTCTCTGAAACAGGAAGCTCAGGCATAATAGCATTCGGAAAAATGTTCTTTATTGCTAGTTTGCTTGTTAGGCTTTTTTAGATAAATTGCCTGCCACCTGAAGAAGCTGGTGGAAATATATTTGTCCAACAGAATCCTTGTACTTAGCTTTGTGCTTATATGGCTCTAGAAATCAAATGTTTTTTGTGAACTGTATAATAGGTGAAGCGGCATACAATAGTTTTGTCTAATGCATTGGAAAGAAAGTTAATAGCAGTTTAATAAAAGTAGCCAATTGGACTCTCTGAAAAGAATGTGATTGCATGGGCTTTAGAAATATTTTTCTCATGAAGTGGCATTTATGCTTGGACTATTTTCTTAAACTGGTTTTTGTGTTGCTTTATCCAGACAATCATTTGCAATTAGATGCCCATATATGCTTAAATGGGAAAAAGAAGTCACCCTGCAGAAGGATAACTGGCTTGCAGGTAGTTAATCTCATCTTTCTTTTTGGTCACTATAAGCTTGTCTTAATAGCTGTGATTTGCAGTTGTCACTCATTCTGTATTGTTATTTCCAGTTTTTGCCACAAGATTCAAGCAAAGTAATGGTTACTTGTGCTGATTCACAAGTTAGAATTCTTCAAGGGCTGAATGTGATCTGCAAATACAGGGGTATATTCTGTTCTCTAAACTTTTAATCATATTGTATGGTTTTCTCCAACCACATAAACTGGCAAATGGACCTCCTGATTTACATTCATTGAATTCTGAATCTAAAGCATAGGCTTTGTGTTCCTCAGGAGTACGGAATAATGGAAACCAGACAACAGCAACATTCACTGCTGATGGGAAGCATTTGATTTCAGCTTGTGACGATGACAATGTGTATATATGGAATAATGTTGCTCAGAATGAGCCTACTCCCTCTCAGGCTAAAGAAATAAGATCTTGTGAGCGCTTCTCTGCTAATGCATCCATTGCAATCCCTTGGTGTGGCCTGAAATATGGAAACTCAGAAAATGGAAGGCAGTTTGAAGTATTGAATGATAATTTACCAGAAAACCTGCCATTTTCTGCACCTTCTTATTTCTCTTTAAGCCATGAATACTTTTTGGAGTCCTTTCCCAAGGGATCTGCAACTTGGCCTGAGGAATCACTCCCTCCATCCAGTCCATCACGTGCGTCTTCTTCAATGCATAAATCCCAGTTCAAGTTTCTTAAGACTTCATGCCAGAGTGCATTTGATTCTCATGCATGGGGTCTTGTTATAGTGACAGCTGGACCAGATGGAAGAATTAGATCATTCCTCAATTATGGTTTACCAGTACCCGTTTGAAATACAGTGCCATGGGGAAAGCTTCAGATATTTATAGAAATGGGACAGTTGACACATTTGGTGCCTACATTGATCAACTTGTTGCTGCAGATACGATGTTGAGATTGAATAGGCTGACAAGTGATCTTGAGATGAACGGCATCAACTGCCATGGCATGTTCGAGGTTGAATGCTTGATAAGCATACACACTCAGATAGATGGTTGAGATTTTAGGGTTTTCTAAGGGCCCATCAAAGATTTCAGAGGTGATCTGAAACTAAATTTGGTCACAGGTGGCAGCCATCCTATGGTTACAAGGAAATCCTTCTCAAAATAAGCAAGTAGCCAAGGTTAGCTTATCTGATACCCAGGTTAAAATTATGATTGGTTGATTTGTTACACGATAAATTCTTGCCTGACCTGACCGCCTGGAAAAGAATTAAACAAGTCATGTTAGGAGATGGCAATTGAGATATTATTTGCATAATTGAGGCACTTGTTGCCCGTGGGACCTTGTAGGAAAACCCCTTTTGTTCTCTTGAATAGGAGTAGGAATCCAGAGCTGGTGGTTGCAGTTCATTTGGGGGGAAAAATGGTGGGGAACTTCACCATTATCATATATTGGCCGCTTTGGATGATTGAATTGTTTGTCTGCCATTTTGGGTCTGCCTCATGGTAGGGCCATTTAAACCTGGTGGTCGTGGAGGTGGGAACTTACCAGGTCTTACGTTTTTTTTTCATCGGATGGGCTTCCCTGCTGACTCGTGTGCTTGAATGCATACCATTTTTGTTCGTCTGCAGAGCACAATACCAGGCGCAGCGCAGGCCATTGCTTTCATGGTGTGTTTGTTACTTATGGTTGCGGTTCACAATCGGCTAACACAATTCTTGGTTCGGTGTCAATAATCCATTTTCAGTTTTGCTAACACATTTGATAGATGTATTGCTTTGATATTTACACTAACATCTATAGAGTTACTTGCCACCCTTTTTTGGTGGTTTGAAGGCTAGACTCAAAACAGAAATGGCTTGAGTTTTAGCTCATATGTAATCAACTGTTGTAAATAAATTCAAAATCTTATTGGGTTGTTTTCTCTCCCAATTAAATGAGTATACAAGCTATGACATTCATTGAACAAAGAAGCAAGAAGATTTGCTTCTTGGAAACTTACCATTTCCATGTCTGTTTTCCTTTTAGTGAATCCCTTCTTACAGAAAAGAAAGTGAAAGATGAAAAGGCAAAGTCTGTTACAAAAGTCATTGTTGGTAAAATCATTGACAAAACAAGAATCCAAGGCCAAATACAATCACACAAATTGGGATTTAAGGTTGAGAATAACAACTGAGAAACCCACTAATTTCAAAGTAAAAAAAGTGTCTGTTTCTTTCTCTTTCTCATGAAAAAATCACCTTTTAAGTCTGAACAAGCTATATATACTACCAAAGTTAACTAGCTATACTAACCAAAATATTGGTGGTGGCACATTCAAGGAAAAGAATCCATGAAAAAGAGGGTTAACAAAAAGGATAATTAGCAAACTAAGACAAAAGTAATCGATATTAACGCGTAAGTAGTACCACAATTCGGAGACCATAAAAATAAACATGATTGGTTATTAAGGGACAAAGTTAAGTGTGTTAGGCTGAGCTGTTAACCTAAATGATTACCCTTTTGTGTTGGGGTTGAGATAGCAATCTATGAAAAGGCAGATTTACATAGGAATTCTTAATTTCTTAATTCCTTGGATTCATATGATGATTAGAGGACAATGTACATCTTTTGCCTTTTGTTTTTGCTTAGGGACAGCAGTATTATAAGACAAATCCAATCAGGCAACAGCATTAATACATTGAACTATAAAATATGAAAAGATGAATCACTAGAGACAGAACAAGCATAACTAAGTGATATGTTTCTTTTTTCTTAATTTTGATTTAGAAAACTATGTTAAAGAGGCTTTGAGCGCAAAGATACAAACAAAAGCTCCCGACAAAGAGACATGTGATATCTCTTTGGTTAAATATGAGTACTACTATAATTGATTTTTTTAATTGATCTTTTAAGCAATGATTATATTTTTTAATCATGGTGTCTTTGTTCTCTTTTTCCTCTTTATTTCCTTTAACTGACCAACGTAATTACCTCCTAACTAGGTTACCAAACATAGTCCATTAGCAATCCAATTGCTCTCTCTCTCTCTCTCCTACAACTCCTTGTTTTCTTTTTACTTCTTTTCACAAGTTCTCAAGTATCCGTAACCAACACCTCTCGAGTTGAGTGGAAGGAGCTTGATATCCCTTAAGTAAGGTCTTGAGTTCGAGTCTTGTGAATAACAAAAACAGATGTTCAGAAAACTTCCCTTCATATGGGTCTGACACAGCTAGAGCTTCCCTTCAAGTATCCGTAAATACACATTAGACCCCGATTAATACAAAATCCAACCTAATCAGAATGCCTACTCACTTTATAAAACCAACTGAATTATGTCAAATAAATTCTTCCAGAAAGCCCATTTTTATGAACTCTAGCCCAAAAGAAAAGGCTTTTGCTCAAATAAAAATGTGAGCGTAGCCCAGAGCTGAACTTGCATGAGCATGATTGATGGATTGAAAACAAAGCCCATGACAAGGAGCAGGCTTTGGTCATGGTCTGGAATTCAGATTCACTCATTCTGGCATTTGTACACAAAACAAGCTGCTGAGAACCAAAGAAGATTGAACAAGAGTTTCATGAGAGAGAAAGCATGAATTCAGTTTTTGTTCAGGTTATCATTCATAGTAATCCTGAGAGGCCATTGATGCAGAAAACAATGAATCAAGATGGTTGAAGAGAGATGTATATGACAAGATATTGGGCTATAATAATCACAATTTGGTAAGATGTTAAAAATGTGCTAAAGATTAAAACCCAATTTGGGTAGTAATCTTTCTTTCTAATGTGATTCGTCTTTTTCTTTTACAAATTGCTTCCTTTTTTTTTGGCCAGATACAAATTGCTTCCTTAATTAATGATTTCTTTACAGTTTTCTTTCACAAAATAAGCCTCCAGATTGATTTTGAATAAACCCCTTTTCCAAAGTAAAAAAATTGTTTGAGAATGCAGAAGGAACAAAAACAGCTTTGTAAACATGACATTGAAGAAGATAGATCAAATTGCATTGCCAGATTTACAAATTCTTTCCAATGAATCAAATATTCCATTAATGAAAGCAATGTAACATATCAGAGATTCAGATTCCTCAGATTAAGAAAGAAATCATATTTAGTAGCTTCGAGATTTCACAGGCGTACAAAAGTGGATTTCTAACAAAAACAAACACCCAAAAAGGAAAAAAGGAAGCAAAAATAGAAATTCCAGAAAGGGTACTATTATCAAGATTCACAGACAAAGAAAAACCCTAGAGACAATTCCCAAAAAAGAAGCCGCCCAAGCCAGATAGAGCCATCGGAGATTCAGACGGGGAGATTTACGACGTCGTTGGGGGGAAGGGTATTGGTGCGGGAGGTAACGGAAGAGGACATGGAGGAGCAATTCGTGAACATAAGAGGACGATCGTGGGCTTCGGAATCCTCAGCGTCGTCGGAAGTCGAGAGGTTTATGCAAGAACAACGCTCTAGCGATGCGAAGAAGGCTTGGGCCACGCTTGTTCCCAACCACGACGCCATGTAAGACAAACAGCTGCCTCCCTGATTTTCCATTCTTCTTTCTTTCTTCGCAGAATTATTACTGTACTTTTGCGATTAAATTTTGCGTCTTAGGTGTTTGATGTTTTGCTTGCTTTGCTTTTTCTTTTTTGGGGGGCCAGTATCTTGAAATTCACAGCCCTAACCTTAGCTTAAGGAAAAAGCGACGGTCAAAAGCAAAAGATAAATAAGACAAATTTGCCTCTGCCTCTTACACTTTATCTACTTTCTATATAAGTGTATTGTTTTTGCCTTTAGTTTAGGCTCTTTTTTGGGTAAACGCTCTAATTCCTTAATTCCTAACTAGTTTTAGATTTGGTTTGGACTTTGGAGGGCTTAGATCAATTTGTGAAAAAACCAAAAACGACAACAACAAGAAGAAGAAGTAAAAGCCAACTTCAGTTCAAAAATGGGTCAGGCTTGTCACTTTTGGGCTTGGAAAGGGCTGCTTGATCCATGTCTTAATTTGGCTCCAAAATCAGCCAGCCTTAGGACAAGATATCCTACGTGGGCATGCCAGGTCAGATATATGTATGTACCTGCTGAAGTTAGAGCAAATTATCAATGGATAAACTTGCAATGGACTTCAACTGATAGGGAGATAAAGAGAAAGAGAAAGCAATTATCACACAAAAATGGTGACCCTTTCAACTCCTCTCTCCCATAATTCTCTATCCTTAAGACAATTATCAACCAAAGCCAACCGTTGTCCTCTTCATCAACTTCCTTTACCTGTCAGAATCAGCTGTTCTTCTGGTATTATATGCATTTGCCTTGTTCTTCTTTGAAGTTTTAATTCTGTATCTTTCTTTTCCTTATTGTTTTCCTCTTTTTTAATGTTGGAATAATAATGGATCAGGCTAGGGAATTCCCATTCTGTGGGTAATTTCAGTTGTTGGTGATGTCTTCAATTTTAGTCAAGTTTTGTGCTTATACTGCTGGGTTCTTGTTTCTGAGACTTCATAGGTAGCCTTGTTAAATAGTACTAATACTTTGTTACTAAAGTGTTTTTCATGTTTTCTGTCATGGATTTAGCTAGTAAATGTGTTCCCAAGACCGAGGAAAGCTCTTCTCCTTTTAAGGAACTGAGGGGTGTTGCCTGTGGACTTCTTGCTATATGCGCTGTTGCTACCGCCTCACCTGTAATTGCTGCTAATCAGGTTAGAAACTTCACTATTATCAAAGTCTGTTTAAGCATATGTTTTTATGATTCGTTTGTCCTAAGTTTAGAGCTTGTAGTTTTAAGAACTTCATATGTTGGACAGTTCCTTTAAAACCTTAGCTATTGATCATCACAAATTAAGGATTCTAGTCAACCATTTGTGATTTGTTCATCAGTTGGTGAACTTGGTGCATGCATAGCTGACCTATTTCTTGGCCAGAAAGAATCTGTATATAAACTTGCCTAATTAATAGCAATTAGTATTATTACTATCAAATTGTTCATCAAAGTTGCCAGAGATACTTTGTCCTGTATAAACTGGCTTGCTTGCTATTGTGCCCAAAAAAAATGGCTTGCTTGCTAAGGATCCTCTGGTGATTCGAAACAGCAATCTGTTGATCTTAGTATTAATAATCACTAATTTCAAGATAACTAAAGGCTTTAAAAACTGTAATGTATTTGCCATGCAGAGGCTGCCTCCACTATCAACAGAGCCCAACCGATGTGAGCGTGCATTTGTTGGTAATACTATAGGTCAGGCAAATGGTGTATATGATAAGCCACTCGATCTACGCTTCTGTGATTACACTAATGAAAAAAACAACCTGAAGGGAAAGTCTCTTGCGGCAGCACTTATGTCGGATGCTAAGTTTGATGGTGCAGACATGACAGAAGCTGTGATGTCAAAGGCTTATGCTGTGGGAGCTAGCTTCAAGGGTAATCTTCTGTGTCTACTTTCTATTGCCTTCTATGATCTCCTTACTGCAGATCATTTTTTTCAAACAATGCTGATTGTTGTTTTAGGAGACTACTTGCTCAAATTACCTGTTCGACAAACTTTGGCACTATAATCTGGTTAATTGATTCTTACTTTAGGTCTTAAGGGAGGAAAGTCCATTTAATTCCTTCCATTGGTTTTTAGCAAACCCTGCAATTGGACCATGACAAAAACCTTGACCTCAAGAAAGCTGCTATAATGTGTCGAGAACTAGTTCATAAGATGAATATATATTTGATTACTATAAAGGCCATATATCTCCAAGACCGTGATCATGGTCAGGATATGATCTTAGATCAACCAACATTTAAATGTGATAAAGAATGTCAGTGGTACATTTATCTTTAATCTAGTTTACCATTTTCCCAGAACATATGGGACTAGTACTGGTATAAGGAGAAAGGCTGTATTGAAATTTTGAGTCTTTTTGTTGCTTTGTATTCATTACAAGCATGTTTCAGAGTCCTTATCTCACTATAGCTTCCTTGAATTCTATTGAGCTTTGGAAAGTACTTGTAAATAACAGCAACAGGCCTGTTCTTGTAAAACAACTACTACAGGATAGTACTTTGCTTCATGAAACACATTTGATGAAAATTGAGGAATTAGCAAAAGTGAAAAAATTACATTAGTTACTCTTAGATAGCATAAATATTGAAGATCATGGCATAGGTTTTATACTGAAAACAATAACTAAATTAAACATTTGCAGGCACTGACTTCTCGAATGCTGTTTTGGATCGAGTTAATTTTGGAAATGCTGATCTCCAAGGAGCTGTGTTTAAGAACACGGTATTATCTGGTTCCACTTTTGATAATGCTAAACTGGAAGATGCAGTCTTTGAAGATACCATTATAGGTTACATTGATCTTCAGAAGCTTTGCACAAATAAAACAATCAGTGAGGAAGGAAGAGTTGAGTTGGGTTGTCGATGATGACTGCAGCTTATGGTCTTTTTTGTTTATTTTCCGTCTTGTTTAGCTACATTAAATAATGATTTTGTGTTAAGGGTTAACATAAATCATGTATGGAGGAGCCAGCCAGTTCATGACAAATCGTCATTGTTCTTTATGTATTTGCATAAATTGATTGATACTGAGCTACAATTTGTACAGACGTACTTTCGATTAGTGAACCAACACTGATCCTCAGAAAAGGTTCTTGTCCACCTTTGATTCAAAACACTAAAATCAGTGTCTATATTTTATAAGCTATTTTATTATTTTTGAAGGAAGAAATTGTACAATGGAAATTTGGGCACAACATTTGCAGATTAACTTTCTTAAGGTTAGAAAAGAGTAGTTGGCCTGAAGCTTCCATGAGTGCGCATCTAGTGTAGTGGTATCATAGTACCCTCCCACGGTACTGACCGGGGTTCGATTCCCCGGATGCGCATTTTGCGTTTTTAGATTGGGCTTTCATTCACTTTGGGCCTGCAATTTGTCAGGTGGGCCGGTGCCCTAGCATCTTCAATGCCTGAATAATATGTATCATCCTCTTTTTTTCCTTCTTTTTTGTTTTTAAATTATTATTATTATATTATATATATTATATTATCACTACATTTTGACATATGTCTAATTCTCTAATTACTTAATATTTATATAAATAATCATTGAGCTATTGACATTAACATATTATTATTAACATACCCAAGGGAAATGAAAAAAAAAAGGCGCTATAGTAGTATTATGATTTTTGGCAAGAATGGGTGACAAGGACAACGTTAAATAATGGTAGGTAAGAAGATGTGGGAGCAATTATTCTTTGCCGACATGCACATGTTTTTGGTCAGCCTAGCCTTATGAATTGTAATGATCAAATTGTACATTTCATTTTCTTCGCATTAAATTTAAATGCCACTCATTTAATGAATAATACTTATTAAGCAATGGAAATGTAAATGTGTGACTAAAAACTTTCAGAAAGAAAAAGAAAATCTTCCAATAAGACTTGATGACTTGACTCTCGTGACTTATTATTCTAAAAAAATAAAAAATCAAAGGTCTAAAAAAGAAATTACCATTAAAAATTTGCATGTGCTCAATAATTATATGATTATTTATTAAATAAAATATATACTATACATCATGCGAATCCAATTCAATAGAGTTGTATGATGTGACAAGTGACAACATAACATAGGGTTCAAATTTTATACTTTGCTATATATAGCAGTACCCTTTTTCAAAAGGTAGGTTTGGGATCTAACATGCGGCTCTGTTTAGGTGACTTCTCTATTTTGGGAGTACCAAAATGTTAATAGATAGATTCAGTAAATGAGATAAATTTCCAAATGGGAATGTGTAATTGCCGAAAGTAGGTGCAATTGCAAGTTTGCAACTTGCTAGCGCAGGGAGGCACCCACATTTCATGAACGTCTGCTCTTTTGTATTTCACACATACTTCAGCCTATTGATACAGATATTGAAGACTCGAATCAGATATCTTCCAATAAAAAATTAAAATTCTCATCAACCTCAAGTCATTAACTCCTTCAGAAATTTACAGATTCATTGGACTGTCAATTTGGATATGTAAAGGCTCGAATTTGGGTGTTTTTCACCACAAATCCAAGTCTTTACCATTTTAGTTAACCTCGTTTAGTGACTTGATTAATACTCAAACTTTGGTTTGCTCCAATCATGAGTGTAGCCTAAGGTCAAAGAGGCAGCAACCCATGTACTCTCCAGTCTTGACCTTCTCGTTTGACCAAGTGGGAGACGTGTACTTTGAATCCATATATTGAATTACAGCTTCACCAGACCAAACTGATCATACTGCTGTAAATTTCCATTAATTTTATAAATTTTTCTGATACTGCAGGCGCTGCACCACTATTGGATGCTGACCTCACATGAAAAACACAATCATAATGCACAAAGAAAATTAACTTAAAATGAAATATAGATTCATTACTTTCCTAACTTGATATATAAGAAAAGCATGTTATATAGTGAATTCTTGGGGGTATATAATTATTAAAGATGGGATTTGAAACTTAAAATGATACTAAAAGAGTTTGTCATCTTATAAAACCCTTTTTTTCCCTCTTATAATTGACTGATGGTGGTTAGGTTGTTGGGTGTTTATAAAATTTTTGAACTGCCATTCTTTCAGCAACTACAATTCCTTTCTATTTAGACCCTTTAAACTGACTGTCAAATCTCCAACTATATATTTTTTCTGCAGCATTAGATTCAGCTGGCCTTTACATTTACCTCTGGCAACTAATTATCTATCAATTCCCCAAACTGTCCTTTGAAAAACTAAACAAACGGTCTTGAATTTCATTGGATATAAGGTAGTAATCAAAACAAGTATAGTGCTATGGAAACAACTAACCAGAGGCATTTTGGGTAATTCAGCAATGTGTACTAGTTTTTCCTTCATGCTGGACCTTCTATTTATAACAATGGACCTAGAATCTAAGGTACTCATAAGTTTTGGATATGATTCAGAGAAATGAAGAGAAAGGTAAGGGTGAGGAAACTATTGCAGTAACCCTTTTTTTTCCTCTTTGTAATGTTTCTTGCTCAAATGAGTATTCCAATCACAGTTGCATTTGGATGTATATCAGTTCAATATATATGCATAGTATATATATGTATTGGGCTGATGATGCTTCTGTTTCTGAGATGCTCATTTGAGCAAGCAATGTTATAAAACTGGAAGTTTTTTTTTTTGCCCCTCCAAGGAACAATGCCATGAAAAATGAGGTATCATCAGGTAATCTCTCAGACTATACTTTGTAGAACTCTAAACAGATTACAAATGCTGCTAATCTGTTTGCAGATGAATATATTGTTCATTTTTGGTTTCTTGTCATCAAAAATTTGTGTTATATATTTAGGTAAACAAGAACCCCAGCTCTTAATTTGTACTTTAACAGTAGCCTGCTCTTGGGATCCCTTACTGCAAACATTTTGCCATGGAGCTGATCATAACAAATAATGAAGCTCAGCTTGCTCCTAACTCATTTTTTTCTGTTTTTGTAGCTAGAGGGTTGTTTTAGGTTTCATATTTTGTTTATTGGAGTTGGAATTAATGCTCTCATCAAAAGTTCACCATGCAAGGAAGGCTGTAAAAAAACCAAAATGAGAACTTCCATTCTTGCTGCTAATCATTTTGCTTGCTTTCTTTTTTGTCTTTTTCTCATTTTTTGTGTGTAAACTGTAAAGTGGCCTTATCTTCTATTGAACTTGCAGAGCTCTGCTTGTAATCTTTGATTGGAGGATGTTTCCCTAATTCCCTTACATATATTAATGAAGCATTTGCAATCATTAGTATTATTGCCATCTGAATTTTCTATGTATTACTTACTGTCAAATAACAGTAACATTCAACTTTTTTGGAGTTAATAATTGCCAGTTACTATTGCAACTAATAATCAAAGATGTTTTTCATTTTTTAATGTATAGCTCATGTGAGTAATTACAGTATGCATTTGGCTATTTTGATATAGACAAATTAGAAAATTTTGCTGAGAATGGGAAAAAAAAAGAAACAGAGCTTTGTACTTGACATTATATTTTTCCCTTCCCTATGATTCTAGCCTTTCGTTTATCTGTGGTCTTGGGTTAAAGTAATGAATAAAGCTTTGGCAACCAATACAAAAAGACGACAATGGCGACAAATCCATGATCCAACTGCCATTCTATACCTACTACTAGCCAGTGCTATTTTGTCTAACTATTTGTTTGATTAAGAGCTAAATTTGCCCACACTTTATACTGTTGTTAGTGAAAATGTTTTGGACCTGTTTGAGTGTGATCATGAAAATCAAAGGATATCAGATTCTTCTAATTTAAGCTAATAATGGCTGAACTTTTTAGAATACCTTGTTTAGCAATGGAAGAAAAGATTATATTCCCCTGCATGGCTGCAGGAACTAAAGTAAGATCTGGCAAGTTCAGTTTTGTTGTCTCAATCACACTTTTACTTCAATATATGCCAAACTGATCAACTACACAAAGCATTGTTCACATCGTTTGATTGGTTCATGCTTGGTTACAAGAACAAAAATTCCCTTCTAGAGTTAAAAAAGGGAGAAATGATGAAACAGAATCAGAAGAAAAGATAGATATAATCCAAAGTTACATCTAAAAGTAGGCACAAACAATAAAGTTTCTTACAAACATGAGCATCCAAACCTCCCCCATTCTCAAAGAAAAGCATCTCAAAACTCCACTTCTTGACCCATAGTTCCCCTGCTTCCAATGCATAATTCAGCAACTTCTCGAACAATAACTCAACATAGCTTTGAACCCAAAAAAAAGGAAAAAAAACCTCAACATAGCAATGGCAACAGGATTCATCTCTATGTTTTCTTCAATATTGGTCACATTAATCTTGTTTTGTCTGGCATCATCAACGCTTTTTCGAGGTATGGAAACTATGATATATTCCATATTTAATAAATTTTGGGTCAATATGTGTTTTTTTTTATACCCCATCCGGTATTCAGAGTTTTGCTTCGACTAATATGGGTATGTTTATAACTAATTTGTGCTTTTTATATTTAGGAGTCGGAGGGACGATTGGGGTTAACTATGGCACGGTGGCAAACAACCTTCCACCACCAGCTGAAGTGGCACATTTTCTTTTAGAGTCCACTGTCATCAACCGTGTTAGGCTGTTTGATGCAAATCCTGACATTCTAAAAGCCTTTGCCCATACCGGCATTGCTGTCACAGTAACCGTTCCTAATGATCAAATCCCTCGCCTTACTAAGCTCAATTTTGCTCAACAATGGGTGGAAGACAATATCCAACCTCACACACCAGCCACTAACATAGTCAGAATTTTAGTAGGCAATGAAGTAATTTCAACAGCAAATAAATTGTTAATAGGAAATCTTGTTCCCGCCATGCAAACCCTCCACACAGCCCTTGTTGCAGCTTCTTTAGACCGTAGAATCCAAGTCTCCACGCCTCATTCATTAGGGATTCTTTCAAATTCAAGCCCTCCATCCACCGGAAAATTCCGACAAGGATACGACACTCATGTTTTAAAGCCATTGCTTAGCTTCCTTAGAGCTACTAATTCACCATTTATGGTAAACCCATATCCATTTTTCGGTTGCTCACCTGAAACCCTTGATTATGCTCTGTTTAGGCCTAATGCTGGAGTGTTCGACGAAATTACAGAGCTACTTTACACTAACATGTTAGATGCTCAATTAGATGCGGTGTTTTCCGCCATGAAATTTTTAGGATTTGATGATCTTGAGATTGTTATAGCCGAAACCGGCTGGCCATCCATGGGGGATTCAGCCCAAGTTGGCGTTGATGCGAAGAGTGCGGCGGAATACAATGGCAATCTCATGCGGCACGTGACATCCGGCGCCGGCACACCGTTAATGCGAAACCGGACGTTCGAGACATACATTTTCGCGCTTTTCAACGAAAACCTTAAGCCCGGCCCAACCTGCGAGAGGAACTTCGGGCTCTTCCGACCCGACATGACGCCCGTTTACGATGTTGGAATTCTTCGGCCCACGGTAGCCGCCGCCGCCAATATTCACCATGTTACATGTTTGTTAGTCATTACAGTCGGGCTTCTAGTAATTAATAATCATGGTGAAAATATATATATTCTCAAGATAATATCGATTTACTTGTAACGATTAATGAACTTTTTTTTGAATTGTTTTTGGCTGGTGGCTCTGGCAGGCTAGATCATCAATTCCGAACTATCCGAAGTCCCCATCGCCGACGAATTCCGCGCCAAGGTCTTCTAAGGGGAAAAAATGGTGTGTTCCGAAAATGGAAGCAGATGACGATGCTTTGCAAAGGAATATAGATTATGTTTGCGGCTTGGGTTTGGAATATTGTGGACCGATTCAGGAAGATGGCGCTTGCTTCCTCCCAAACACCGTTCGAGCCCATGCAGCTTTCGCCATGAATGCTTACTATCAATCATCCGAAAAGAAAGATTACGATTGTGACTTTGAACAAACTGGAGCCATCACAAACATTGATCCAAGTAAATTCAGATATTCACTAAGAAGATATACCCTTTTTCTTAATTATTCCATGTTATCCATTGTATAATTAATTAATTCCATGTCCCTTTTCTTTGCAGGCTATGGAAAGTGCCAATATGAATCCTGATAGACCTGAAAACAACTGCGTCGCGTTGCGATCAGAAAAAACAGAGCATATATATAACTACACAGAATGATTCAGTTTCAATTTTGTTTTTGCTTTATATAATTTCTTTACAGACAAGGAAAAATATATAGATGTTTTTAATGTAGCAGGAAGTGTATTATGACTCATGAGGGTTACAAAATTCTCCTAAGAATTAAGATCATTTCTTTCCAGCATAATAGAATCTATTGTTGCTTGCAGTTTCTTCTAAAGAATAGAAAGAGCGTTGGCAGTTGATACTTTGGAATCTGTTAGAAAAGTGGAGTGAAACTGGGTAACTGTAATTGGAAACATAGAGATTTCAGATAGTGTAGAGAAAAAAGTCCGCGCTCAAATTTCCTTATGGGCCCATTCCATGTATTAAATATTAATAGAAATATATTTTATTAACTTGGGCCTAAACGCATAAAGTTGAATTGGGCTATATATTGCTTTAACATTTTAGCATTAGATTTCTTTTTTTTTTTTTGGCAAAAAGTGCATTAGATTTCTTTAGGCCATCCATTTAGCATCAAATTTAGTACTGCATTTGTTTTTCTAAATAAATGAGATAAGGGTGTTTTTTTTTGGGTACAAATGAGATAACACTCTATAGTCAACAAATCTAGGATTTGAGTGTCTAGCTTAATTGATTGGTGCATGCATTTTCAATCTTGAGTTTTCTTTTTGGCATCATTTTCAATCTTGAGTTTATATTGTATTTTTTTTTAGGTATATATTGTATCTTGTTGAACATTAAATGTTTTTTTGATATTTAAAGTTACCAATGATCCAAGTTTAGTTACTGAAATTAAGAGTCAAACATTTTATAACATACTAAATATGTGATGGTTGAACACTAAATGTTTAAAATATTACATAGCGTAATTTGTTTGTAATAAAGTTTTAATGACCATGTCGAACGTAATTTCATTCGTTATTTCACTCTCCATGTGGTCAAATCATTATAATTATAAACTAAAAACAAATCCACAATTCTCAAAACTTTGATGTTTATAAAGTTGATTTAGACATATTAACATGTAACATTTATTCACTCTCATTTGATGTGTAGCCGTCTTTGTCATAAAGATGTACTAATGTCTTTGAGATTAACTATCAACAAAAAAAAAATCAAACAAACAATGAGTTTTTTTTTTTGGGTGAAAACAATGAGTTTATTAAGTCTATGTTAAGTTAAATATTTAAAGGATGAGTTATGTTAATCACATCCCATTATTCTCAACATGTAATTGTAGACTACTTCACATGTACCAAAAATATAATTCAATTAATTAAAGTCACTAAATTAGATTACAAGTTGACCAAATTTAGAGGCTAAATATAATGACCGTTGATGATATCAGTCTTTTTCTTGATTGAAACATATGAAGTCAACAAATATTGCTCAGCGACTGCTAAGAAGCCACCTGTCTGCCAGACAGAAGCAATCCTAGTCCGTGAAACACCTGATCACATCAGAATGAAGGGTGCGCAGTACGCACTAACCCTCATCCTCCTCATTAACCTCAATGGGTTCCTCCGTGCTATTAATAGGCCGCACTCTGTTATTCCGGCGCCAAACTTTCTTCTCCTTCTTAAAAACTACTAAAACATGAAGACCCCCGAAAACCCAAATTGAAAATACTTTTAACAAAAAAGAAACATTATCTTCGATCTTCATAAGATTTATAGGGGTTTAATTTTTTCTTTACCGATGCTAAGATGACCAATTTCTAATTTTCTTCCTTATTCTATTGCCCCTACTCTTTTGCTACTCTCAAATTTAAGGGTTAGGGTTTTTAATTTTTAGTTTGGAACAAAATTTGGGTGGAACCTATGGCTGACTGGCAACAACTTCTGCAATCAGTATTCATTGGTCTTCTCTTTTCTTATCTTCTCGCTAAGCTAATCTCTTTAGTCGTTTCTTTCAAAGAAGATAACCTTTCCATTTCTCGAGCCCGAACCACCCATGTCCAAGTCGATGACGCCAAGCTCGACTCGGTTCACAGATCCGACCCGCAGGGCCGTAATGATTACAGCGTGGCACACGAGGCGGATTCGGTGATTGCGGAAGTGGGTAGTGTTAGGATTGACAGTGATGGTGATGATAACGACGGCGTTGATGATGATGATGAGGATGACGATTGGGAAGGGGTGGAGTCTACGGAGCTGGATGAGGCGTTTAGTGCGGCAACGGCTTTTGTGGCAGCGGCGGCGGCCGATCGGTTGTCGCAGAAGGTGTCCAGTGAGGTTCAGTTGCAGCTCTACGGTTTGTACAAGATTGCCACGGAAGGACCTTGCACTGCTCCTCAGCCTTCCGCTTTGAAAATGACGGCTCGTGCCAAGTGGTAAGGCGGTGCTTATTGGCGTTTTCTGCTCCTTTTTGTTTTATTTTCTAATTTCTTCGTGCATTTTTGTTTGTTTGTTTGTTTGTGGGTTGTTTCTTAGCTTAGGAAATGTGAATGCTACAGAAGAGCTTTCTGATTAGTATAATTTTCATTCACTTCGCTGGTGACAGCACATTCTTTGGTAGAAGTGTTCACTTAGTTCTGGGAAGTTTATTCGTTGTTCCCTTTAGGATTCAAAGTCCTACTATTTTTTTGAAGGTCTTATTATGGTTAGACATTTGGGTTAAAGTTGATTACTGTTATTACCTGATTTCTCATATTATCAGCAATAGCTGTTTGTCCCTTTTTATTTCTTCCTTTTTACTCCCTCATTGGGAGTCACTGCCATTAAGATTTAAAATTGTTTCTATTACATAGTTCAAACCTGAATGGTTGCACATTCCTCGATAATTTACATTCCTGGTTATTGAATTCAGCATTTCGTTTTTCTGATAGGCAAGCATGGCACAAACTGGGCGCTATGCCTCCAGAAGAAGCAATGCAGAAATACATTGATATTGTTACAGAGCTATATCCAACTTGGCTTTCTGGATCAGCTGCAGTGCGGTTTTAACCTTTTTGTGTTGCTATTTTGCCTTTTTTTTAATCAAATTTCTAATTACTTTCTTTTGTTTTCTCTGTTTTGTTGATTAACTGATTTATCAACTCTTTTTCATAGAAGAGCAAAGGCAGGGCTGATGCTGCTAGTAAAGATGCCAAAGGACCAATGGGACCAGTATTCAGCTCTTTTGTCTATGAAGAGGAATCTGGAAATGATTTGTAAGGTTTCTAGAACTTCATTATGTAGGTCGTTCAAACTGCTATTTGCTAGGTCTATTGGTTCCCATTAATATTAGGAGAAAATCAATTGAATTGCTTTCTAACACATTTTGGTGTGAACTGGATACTTTGTTCTATATGTGGATGTGATCAGGCTTGAACTTATTGGCATGGCTGATTATTTATCATATAGACATTTTTGCTTGAGTAGACTTATCAGGGCCTTTGAAATTACTATTGTTTTGTCATGCAGTAATCAGTTTTAAATGGGCAAGATTAATATGGAAATTTGAATAGAATATATTTTCCTTTCTTGAGGTAGTCAACCATGTTCATGTTTTTAGCCAAGATACTATCATTTTCTGTTCTTGTTATAGGATTTTGTGCTTCTACTTTGCATTTGCCTATCCAATCCAATATAATTATGGAGCAATCCAACCTTTTATTAACTTTCCACAGTAATGCCATTTAAGCATGCACTATGAACATGAATGTGCTCTTTCCATGGTTATTATTTCAAGTCTATTCTTGGGCACAAGTCAGTTAGTTATTGTTTATTGTTTGTTATGTGCATTATGGGTACACTTTCTGGTGTTTGTTGGGTATTCTATATTCTCTTTCATGAGCATTGATGTTACCTTTTCATATATAAAGTTTGTGTCTTCTGATTGTCTGTATGCTTGCGGTGTTGGACAATTAATATAGTTCCACTTCGCACAATGGACTGTACGTTTATAAGTGATTGATTAATGAACTAAACATTCTTTTTCTGTCAATTTTTAATTTTTATTACTTCCTTCATCAGAGGGTATTTCTTCTAAACTTTTGATGGCAATGCATAAGGATTATTATTATTACTTTTTTCAGGACAATGGATGCTATTCATGGTTTTGCCAGAGAAGGAGAACTGAATAATTTGCTCAAATGCATTGAAAGTGGCGTTTCTGTGAATTTGCTAGGTTTTCTTCTATTTTAGTTTCTCTTTTTCCTTTAAAGAAGAACTATACTTGCATACCAGGTATTTGAGAGACTTGCATGACCTTATAAGCTGTTTGCTTATGATGCTTGCAGATAGTGAAGGCAGGACACCATTGCATTGGGCTGTAGACCGTGGTCATCTTAAAATTACGGAAGCACTTCTTAGCAGAAATGCTGATGTGAATGCTAAGGTAGTTACCCTTAAAGCGGTCAAATTTTATTTGGCTTATTCCCTCGTATTTCTGTCTGATTAATTAGCCATAATTATCATGATGAGTCTGTAGTGCATGAAAAAGAATATGAAATGGTTGTCTCTGCAATGTTTCATGTAGATCCTTCTCAAAAGAGTAAAAAGTGTTATAGGTGGTTCATAATCATGCATTGGCTAGAACCTATACAATGATGCATATATTCGTCATAGTCTTCTCTTCCTATCTATGGCATCATCAGTGTTCTTAAATTCATTTTCTCTCTACTTGAAGGACCATGAAGGCCAGACCGCCTTGCATTACGCTGTGGTGTGCGAGAGGGAAGACATAGCTCAATTTCTTGTGAAGCAAAATGCAGACAAAAATATTAAGGACAACGATGGCAACTCTCCTGTTGACCTTTGTGAGTCAAATTGGCCTTGGTTGCAACATGAAGGCAAAGCCGATTGACTTATGGCTTATTCTGAGTTTTCTTTCAGCTAAAGTAGTTTATAAATGTCTCACGGATGTACATGGGCTATAAGTAACCTTTTGTTCATTTTGGATAGTTTATACGCTAATGTGGGGCACTATGTTGTTCACTGCCCTCATCACCTTTTCAATCTATCTCCACAAATTAGATGGTGAGTTCAACCAATGAAATGGAATTTAAATGGTTTCTTTTGTCATCTCCGTATGAGTTTTAAGGAATTCACGAATCTTACCCACTTCTTTAGTTGGTTAATTAGGCTACTAGTATTCTAACTTTTTGTTCCTGCTGCTTCCTTCAAAGAGCTTAGAGCTCATCGTCATGACGTGGACCATCAAGAACTAATTTGTTGCAGTTAGTAATCCAATCAGAACAAGCCTTGTATTGGGACAACCTTGGCCGTTAATTTCCGAAGTGTAACATAAGGTCCACGGAAAAAGAAAGATGAGAAGCAGGCCCTTTCTGGCTAGCATTCGTAAGTAAAAAGTCTAATTTGAGTGCTTTGTGTATATGCCCCTCGCTTCTAACTGTCAATAACCGTTTTTCCCTCCATCCATGTTCGTCAAAATCAATGATAATAATAATAAAACAAATTCTTCTCTTCATAAAAGTTTCCTATTATTGTTTTATGCTACCAATATCCACCCATCCCTAATCCATTTTTAACTGCCATTTCAATGGCGAAGGCGGTGGTTTACACCCTCCTAACCACCGCCTTCATCATTTTATTCGTGTTCTCTCCAAACAAACGGCACGGCCATCATGGGACTTCAGCTCGCCGCCTTGGGCTCAAAGCTGCTCATTTCGACCCTTTGGTGACAAGAATCGAAAGAACAGCCGATGAGAAAGGGGGCAGCTATCACGGTGATCCTCCCCAACACATTTCTTATGTTCCGGCGGTTTCGGATGCTTATGAGTATTTTAACGATGATGGATCCTTGAACACCACCCTGAGATTGGTCATTTTGTTCCCTATGCTTGACAATGCACCCCCAGACAATTTGATCTCTCCCAATGAGCTGGCGGCTTGGATCGACCAACAGGCCATCAATCGTTTGAGTTATAGAACAAATAAAGTCATGTCATGGCACGATAAAAATGGAGATGGGGTTATCAGCTTCACCGAGTATTTGCCTCAATTCACCCAGGATGATATAGGTATATTTGTTTTCAAATTATGTTTTCTTATATTATATTATATATTATATAAGATGAATTGACAAAAGGTGAATCTGGAAAACAGAAAGGAATAATATGAAACACGGTGAAGCTGGATGGTGGATGGAGCAATTTAAGAATGCAGACCGGGATTTGAGTGGAACCCTTGACTTCAATGAATTCAAAGAGTAAAATATATATGTTCTTTCTTTTTTATTTTATTTTTTATTTAAGGTTGGCCTGAGTTTTTGACCATGTTCTTTTTTCTGCAGTTTATTACATCCAGAAGATAGTGACAATGAAAATGTTCAGACATGGCTGTTGAGAGAAAAAACCAAGTTAGTAATTCCCCTGACATTTCCTCTCTGTTTCTGTCTTGACTCTTGAGAGCTTGTTTTCAATTCAATGGATTAAATGATTTTGTTTTTCCCTGATGGAATTCAGACGGATGGATGAAGATCACGATGGAAAACTCAACTTCAAGGAATTTCTTGATCATGCATTCAACATTTACAAAACCTATGCTGATTTTGAGACTGCTTCTGCTCTTGTTCCTACTGCTGAAGAGAAATTTTTAGAGCTAGATATCAACAAAAACAAGTAAATTTTCACTACTCTTCCAAATCCTGCATTTTCTTCTTCTTCTTCTTTCATTCCAAGTTCCAAGTTTGAGCTAATATTTCGTTGCAGATACCTTGAGATGGAAGAATTGAGACCCATACTCCGTTATCTCCACCCTGGTGAACTGCTTTACGCTAAATTCTACACCAATTATCTGATTAAGGAGGTGAAGTAACTAATTGACATAAAAAAAATGATAACGAATTCCTTTTTTTTTTTGAGCTTTTGTTGATTTGGTTAATACGATTTGCAGGCTGATGATAACAAAGATGGGAAGTTGTCGCTTGAAGAGATGATGAATCATGAACATATATTCTACAACACACTCTATGATAGCGACAATGATGACGATGACGACGACGACGATGATCATGACGAACTTTAGACTTCAAATTAATGTAATTTTCATGCAAAAAATGTTTCGGATTTGGCTAACATCCATGATCCATGTCATTAGCACATGAAAAGAAATGAACCCAAGGTTTTGTCTATCAGTTAAGCTACTTTCTTTAGGAATTAGATTTCCAGCAGATGGATTTGAAGTCTTTAGGATTCGGCTTCTGCAATCTATTTTTCCAAAGAGAGAAAAGGAAAATCAAGTTCAAAACTTATTGCCTGCTCTGTTTCCATAGCAGAGAAAAACAGAACAGAAAAAAAATGGCAGAGGATTATCTTTTGTATCAATTTGTCACACTCTCATTGAAGGAAATTCCATTTCTTTTACCAATATTCTTCTCCTTCTTGCTTTTGTTATATATGTTTCCCTTTCAATTTCATTATATTTTGTTTGTACAATTCTTGAAGGAAAATGTTGCGGACACTCA